>VDFB02241771.1:0-143679 GCA_007258455.2 Sequoia sempervirens
AGGACCCGAACTCACCATTCAATAGTATCAGCTTAAAGATATTTCCCCAAGGGAGTGGTACAATGACATTGTCTTTTATTTGTTGAATAACAAGTGCCCACACCACATGCAGGGAGTTCAAAAACATTCCCTTAGACTAAAAAGCAGTAGCTATATGTTGCAAGGATTTGTCTTTTACAAAATAAATCATGAGGGAGTGTACCTTCGGTGCCTTGGAGAAGAAGAAGAAACACTCGTGCTAAAGGAATTCCATGATAATTTTGGTATCAGGCATGGCTCGGGTCCTTCTACTACTCATCAAATCCTACGAGCAAGTTACTATTGGTTGATAGTATTCAAGGATGTTGATAACCATGTCCACATGTGCCATGTCTTCCAGACTGCCGCAACCAAAGAAAGGAATGTTGTTGTCCTGCTGCAACCAATCTTGGAGGTAAGACCATTTGTGCAATGGGGTCTCGACTTCATTGGTCCAATAATCCCACCATCATCTACGGGTCACAAGTACATTTTTATCACCTCTTATTATTGCACTAGGTGGACAGAAGCTATTGCTTGTAGGCAATGTACAATAGAGGTAGTTGTGAACTTTCTTGAAAGTTTTATGATAAATCATTATGGTTGCCTGTATGCATTAGTATGTGATAATGGTCTAGACTTTTCCTCACTTAAATTTTCTAGTTGGGCCTTCGACTATGGAATTTCCCTTAATTTCTCATCCAACTATTATCCTCAGGGCAATGGCCTAGCTGAATCTACGAACAAAAACCGGATTACTATCATAAAAAATTTGCTTGACAAGAATCCCAAGGACTGGCATACCCAACTCCACTTTTCCCTTTGGGCAAATTGCACGTGCCACAAGGCTACCTTGGGTGATTCCTCGTTCCACCTCGTCTATGGCCTAGAGCCTGTGTTCCCAATTCACTTGAAAATCCCCACCCTCCAATTCATTAATACCTTTTACGAAGAAGGGGATTGAAGAGAATCTCACTTGGCTGAGTTGCTACACCTAAAAGAAGTACATGATGGAGCCATTGAAATTTTTTCTAAGAACTAGAGCATAGTCAAAAGATGGTTTGATCAACGAGCCAAAGTCAAGGCCTTTAGAATTGTTGATCTAGTCCTATTGTGGGACAAGGCCCATGAGAAAAAGGGGAACATGAAAAATTCAACAAGCTCTAGCTTGGCCCCTTTCAGATTGTCGAAATCCTCAGAGATAATACTTTCCACCTTAAGACCTTAACTGGTGAAGATTTCTCATTTCCCATCAACGGGAAGCACCTGAAGCATTGTTTCCAATTCTTTTTTCCTTGTTGAAGGTGTCTCTTTGTTCCTAGTGTGGTGGTCGTGCTCATTCAATGAATGGTTCACTTTGTTGCTCGCTCTTATTTTTCTTTGGATAATCATTCACTCCTAATCATTGGCCTTTGATTGTTTTTATGGAGCAGTTTCCTTATTTGAACTGACACTTGACTTAGAACTCAACCCTTTATTGAATCCTCTCACACTCGCCTCGGATTCTTCATGAAATACACTAATTTCTTTCACGGAACTATATAATGGTTGTTATGAAATCAAGGAAAGTGAAAAATCTTAAATATGCTTTAGTGACCATTGTGGTTCCAAGCCCACTGTAAGCTTCAATGCTTACACAGTTGAATAGGAGAAGTAATATCAAAATAATATCAAAAGAAAGAAAGAAAGAAAGAAATGTTGAAAATCAAGCAACCATGTGGGTGTGTGGACAACTCTACCGGAGCTATGGACATTTGGGTAGCAGTAGAGCAATGTTCGTGGGATCACAGTGACAACTTCATTAGTGTTATGGATGCCTGACTAGAAGCAGGGCAATGTCCAGGTTACTTTTGGAGTCAGATGATTAATATAGCTTGTTTGGTTGGATTAGAAGTTTTTGGTTATGGTCTCTAAGGAGAGGAAATAAATTCACTACTTACACACACTTCCGAGATGCTTTTGTGATCTGATTCAGTTAAGGTTTTTGTTCTCTCTCAAGCCTCTTTCTTCACATTTGGAAATAGGCTTCTAGACTGCGAAACTAGAGATTTTGGGTTTTGAATGAGCACATCCCTAGAATGCTCAGGAGTGTTCTCTAGCAAAGTCGTCATTTGTTGTCCCTTCAGCACACACGCCCCATTCGAAATGGAGACCCTCTTTCTTTTCACCTCGTTGGGTCAGTTTTTTCACTGCCTCATTTTGTGTGCCCCCTATTTTGTGTCCTAAATAGTCAATGAGTCTCAAGGAAATCATCTTGAAGTGACCATGCTTTTCCCCCCTCAAATTTTCAAGGCCTTCGAGAATTTTTCGTTAGCTATTTTCCTTTACTCTTTAGAATTGGTGTCCTTGGAGAGGAGCGGGCCCACCCAACTAGGCCACCCATGCAGGTTTCCTTCACTTCATGTACATTTTGAATGGTCATCGTCTAGTGACCTTCCACTATTTGGGACCCACCTCTCTAATTGTCATTTTCATTGTTGTTCACCCATCAAATTTTACCCTTCCCATGGTCATTTTCAAAATGACTAACTACAAACCTCCAGTGCCACTGTACAATCATTAATAAGGTGCATTTAATGCACTAAAATCTATAAATAGCCCCTCTTGAGCTGTCATTTTCATCTTGTTAGTTGTTCAGAATGAATCAGAGCCCTCTGCAAATGTCGCCATTGCGTCTGTCGAGCCTAGTTGAAAATTCAAAGCATTTTCCATTGTTTTCTTGACCTTTTTCATTAATTTTTAGAGGTAGGTTTTCCATCCACAATCCATGTGTTATGCTTTCTTTGATTTCTAAAAAGTTGCTAAATCTAAAGGGAAGAAAACTTGAAATTAACTAAATTAGACCTAGGCACACAAAACCCATGAATTAAAATCTTGACAAAATTTGAAATTGCCTCACACGCTGCTAGCGGAACTCACGCTCCCCACGGTCATTCTTTAACAAGGGCCTTCATCCCCTACAGGCCCACACCCTCGCCATCACCATCACTGACTTTGAAAAATGATTTAAACTTAACAACGGCGATCTCCCATTCCGAGCCCACCCTCATGGGAGAACTCCCCTCCTTGGATGCCCTGAACTTAGCTTAAATTCATGAAATGAAATGGAGATCCATCAACCCTCTTGGGTCCCTAGGCACAAATTTTCTCCTACAAAATACCTTCTAGCTTTGTCATTTCAAATGGCTGAATGAGCATGGCCTCCCAACGGTCAGGTCTCGCCCATATCCTTTCCCATCAAGCTAAACAATTGAAGTCCTGACCCATTGTAGGCTACACCGTATGGACTTCCACTTGCAAAAATCTTCCTTGGATTTTCCTTTTCTAAACAGCTTTTGTGGCCTATCTTCCCGCCTATCGGACTCCACCCTCTCACTCGCTATCCAAGTCAAAGAGCAACTATCAAAGAATGTGGATCATTCTCCGTGGACTTCCACTCCCCTTTCGTCGATGCATGAAAAACTACCCAAAACCGCAAAGCCTTAGTGTCCGCTCAACCAATGGATCCCAAGCCAACCATGTCCGTTCGAGCCCAAAAGCTAAAACAACTAAGTGTTAAGTATTGTGCAAACCATCTCCTGCAGGTGGCTTGTCACAGACCTTTGTTCCACTTCTGCCATCCCAAAATGGCTATAGAAATCCGTCGACCCACTAGGTGAGGCCCAACCCTTCCATTGCCTCTTGACCGATGATAAATGAGCAGATGTTGTAGCCTTTCATGGGCCCGTTGATGTGGGTTTCCATCGCCAGACTTCCGACTAGCCTCCACCGTCTCAAACAATCATTACCCACCATCCACCTACGCCCTTAGACCACATCCTTTTGAGTGATTTTAACTTCAATAATGAAGCATCCATGGCCTCCTAAAGCTATGAGTGCCACATGACAGAACGCTACCTATGGAACATTGCCTTGCCAGTGTCGTTTCAACGGTGAACCCTCAAACAACCAAGCTGCTCTCGATTCCCACATGCTTAAAAGGTGGTCTGCATGCCTCCAAAATTCAAAATGACCTCAAATCACATGCCAAAATGGTTCCTCCTCCTAAATGGATCCCACACAATGACCAAACCTTAAGGCAAGCTAGGATAGGCAAGCCGTCATACCCTAATTACCATCCCTCCTGCAGTTGCTTCAAAATGGCCAACAGCCCAAGGAAGTCTACACCCCTGGGCCTAAACTACTGTAACTCCCTCCTATGAAAGGTTGATGTTCATCTGTAAGAGATGTTAGGATGTTTAAATGGTGAATTATCTTATCTAACATTGTTTTTCAAGATTTTGGCTAACTTTCCCTATGTTTTCATGCTTGAAAGTACTTACCTCTCTCACCTGCAGGATATATGGAACCAGGTGCAGGATCTTCAGAGGCATCCATGGAGAAAGAAAAAGGAAAGAGGTCAACCAAGGAACCTTGGGGGAAGGAGGATAAATATCAAATGAAGTACAAGTTCCTAAGGGAACCCCTCAACTCCAAGGTCACCACAGCTTGGAAAAAGATCTCAGATACAAATATCGGACACATAGATATCAATGAATTCAAGCAAAGGGTTTGGATCAACCCCACAAAAGAAAATGCGAGAAATATTACAAGAAGTGGATTGGACAAGGCTACTAGTTTTATGCCTACCCTCATTGCTCCTAAGCTTGTGATGGCCTACAGGGAGGCATATCAACCAGAGTCTAGAACAATAGTGGATAGAGATGGGAATGTTTTGGCTAATTTTTCTACCAAATCAATAGGGAAGGCTTTTCATATCCCTACATTTGGAAAGATGGAGGAAGCCTCCAAAGAATATTCCAAGGAGATGTGGGATTCAAACCCCCTCAAGTACAAAAATATATTCAATCAATATTGGTTAAAAGAAAAGAGGAGCAGTGCAACTAAGGTACCCCAAGAGCTCTTCTGCAGCGACTTCTATGAGGATTACCATGACTTGGTAACCCTATTAAGCAAAGTAATGGGCCTTCCAAACACTACTTACTTCCAATAATGGATGTTATACTTCATGGAAGAGATCCTCTAAGAAAAACCAAATTCTACTAGGTAGGAATAATTAGTAATTGCTTGCATGAGCATTTTTTGGTTGTGAAGAAGACATCACGATTCTACATGACTTCATACCTTGTCTATTTACTAGCTGACCGGATGCAATACAGAAGCTTGTTCAGGGCTCTAGATGAGGCTCCACGCAGGGAATTAAAGGTTTATGACAAGTACCATCAGCTTCAATACAGGAATTTCAAGAGGGATTATTGTAGAGTCAATGATGCCTTTATAGGTCATATTATTAGATTGCTTGAGGGTGATTTTGAAAGGAGAGTCTCCCATAGTGCCAATGCTTACATCCACTAGTTCATCTTCTTGTTCATACAATTCCCTAAATTCACATACATCTGAGCTGAAGGTTTCTTAGAGAAACCATACAAGCTGCCACAGTATCCAAATGACCGAATAATATTGCCAGAGCTCTCTCGATAGTTGCAGCATGCACACGCCCTCCTCAGCAACAAACATAAGGAGGGGATTCCCTATCCCCTCTCCTTTAGCCAAGGGATGTATGAGCTCCACACATTCCAGTGTGTAGACCATTCAGATAAAGAACTTGTCGAATATAACATGGAGCTCCACACTGCCCGGCTGCGGATGGACCCCTATGGAAAACTTAGAAAGATGGTCATGGTTGAACACGCCCACGTACATGATGTTGATGACTTTTGGGCCAACTGCAAGGAAAAAAAATAAGTGTGAATGAGGCACTACATGCACATGACCACGTACTTTGTCAAGAGGGTCAACTTCTTCCCCATGTCGGATCAAGTGGTGGAGGATGAAAATATAGTGATTGATCCTCTATACAGTGTGGTTGCAAATATCCCACTACAGCTAATTGACTAGAATGAAGAAGAGGTCAATGACCTTGATATTCTAACAAATCCAATTGAGGTGAGAAAAATAGAGTGAATTGATGGACAGATTGCTCAATTGAAGCTACAAGGGGTCACCCTGACATATGGGGAACTTGAGGACAAGCCGACAAGCAAAACCAATAGTGGGACAATTGCTGCCCTAGCTGGAGAAACTTTAAAATCTCCTATAGCCACCAGGTCGAGGAAGAGGAAAGAAACAACTAAGAGTCAGTCAAAGCATAAGGCGTATGCAAGAAATGCTTCGAAAGGAGAACCTTCCAAGAAACTAAAGAAATTAGGAAATTTCATAGAGATGGCTACCATCCAGGAGGACCCGCTCCATGAAGGAGAGGAGTTAGAGGTTGAGCAACCAAGATCCCCACTTGTTTATTATACTCTCATAGTCACCACTGCTACCCCGATGCCTGCTCTCATTCAGTAGTTGCTACTTATCCACCTGCAGTGGATATATCTGTTCACCTTGCTTCCACCTCACCTACTACGCAGGTAATGATAATAGAATCCTCTACTACTACCTCTCTAATCTCCTCTTCCTCCATGTCTCTGTCAACATCTCTTCCACTTACTACAACAATTATGCCAGTGCCCACTCTATCACTCCTAGAGGCCTTCATTCGCCATATGCAGAATATCTCAACAACGTTGTCTGGGGTATTAATGAACACCATCATACAAGCTGCTTTGGCATAGTTTGTTGCAAATATCCCCACTCCTCCAACTAAGCCACTAGAAATGAAAGAAACAATGGAAATATTAGAAGTTTTGGAGTGGCAAGAAAGGAAAGCAACAAAAGAAATAGAAAAGGAGGCAGGTGACTACCATGAGCACCTTGAGTACCAGCACCTAGTAATTGATAAAGTGGTGTGTGAGGGAGAGGAGGAAGAGACACAATCATATGAGGAAGACACTAAAGATCTGAGTACAAAATAAATTATGGAAACTTTTGACCTGGACCTCGAAGAGGAGTTGGCTCAGCAGCTTGAGAACATTGGAGAAGAGGTAGAGAAACAACCTTCTAATGAGGAGAAGAATGCAAAAGAGGAAATGGAGGACACTGGGCATCCAATTGGGGAACAAAATAAGAGCCCTGAGAATGATAAGGAGATTCCTCCATCAAAAGAGCAAGAAGAGAGCCTCAAACACGATGAAGAGATCTTGCCTCAGTGCAAAGAAGAGGAAAAGAAACAAGAAGATAAACCTGATGAAGAGACTGAAGCCCAGAAAAGCCCAAAAGTAGAGCATCATGAAGAACATGGGCATGACCAAGAAGAAGAAGAGAACACTAAAGGGGAGTACATCCCCAAGGAACATGAATTATTTGAGTCCCCAGGAAAGGAAACCATATTCATCGAGGATTCTTATGAGGAAGAAGGAGAAAGGACAGAACAAGAGGCTCTAGGGAACAAAGAAATCAAAATCCAACACACTTGTGAGGAAGAAGGTGATCATGAATGACCAAAAGGAGAATCTCAGATGCCAAAATGGCTAGAAATAGTTGGAAAAGAAAACCCCGACCCTAAAGGATTCGAGGGCAAGGCTGGAGGTAATTCTAGCTCGAGCCCAAATAAGCACAAAGAAAGAGAAGAAGCCAAAGGCCAGCTAACAATGGATGTATCTGAATCTAGAATTGTACAAATAGCCACACCAGTTGTGGGAGAGGAAGGAGTAAGCTACAATGTCTCCACCCTTGATCTAGGAACAGCCATAAGAGAGCAAAAGATTGACCATCTCCAAGGATCTGTTGCCACCATTGTGCACCAAATGCACAAAGATAAGATTTCCAAGGATTTGAAAGCACAGGTGGTTGGCTTAACAGCATACATCCAACAATGGTCATCAGACGAAGAGCTCCCTACCACATTCACCAATTGGAGAAAAGAAAGAATTAGACGAAGGCCACAGAGGATTGGTTTTGATGGGTCCTCTACAATGGAAATATGGGAATAGGTCATGCTTCCAGGACAGCCAACAAGTTCCTAGAAGTGAAAAAGATACTCAAGGGAATAAAGAAGTCTTGCACTGACTTCCCTGAGTTGTATAGGATCATGTATCCCACGCTTGATGCCATTCTCAAGATACCTAAAAAATATTGGGAAAAGGAACTTTCCTTAGTAGAAGGTGACCATTGGCTCCTAGAGACATGGAAGTTGGGCTTGGACCACCAAAAGGAAGTGTTGGAACAAGTGCTCCATGAAGTGGAGTTGGATATTGACTAGGTCAAAGAAATTAGGGTAGCATGCGAGGAATATAAGAGATTGATGATAGATTTTGATGTGCCCGCTGTCGAGTTGGATCCGAAAAAGATAAAGCCTTCCATAAGAAGATGGAAAATGGAACCATGGATGCCATGACACCAAATTTCTTGAGTTTTTTTGCACATTCCTTTGCTCAATCCAAGCAAGTAATCCATGATAAAGATTGGGATGAGATTACAAGAAAATCTAGGGAATTGAATTTCCAAGTGACCCAATCGGATATATTAGAGTGGAACAAGCTCCAGGTGTTAATTATAAAGTTTTTGGAATATGCCACCATCAAGAAAAGTGAAGGAAATCCTATGATCGATGATGAGTTTCTCGCCAAGTAGCTACAATAAAAGGAAATCAGTAAGAAGACAAAAGAGCTACAGTGCTTCTCATTAGAGGGAAAAATACGCTAAATGACAAGGATGTGATTTTAAATTGTAATATATTTGGGGGTACGTGAAACCCTAATTTGTATTGAATTCTTCCACACAATGCAAATCAATCTTGGCCATTCATTTTTCTTTTTGGACACTATAAATAGGGGGTATCCTCTCATTTTCAAGGGGGAGTTGAGTTGTTGTAATGACATGTTGCTAGAATTTTAATAGAAATTTGTTGACTTTGGTGGATTCTTGAGTTCCTTTGCATGTTTCATGATTATTCTTCTCTTAGTTAGTGAATTTGAGTAGATTAACTTTGTTGTTCTATATGTTTTAGCTTGATTTAGTAGATTAGTTAATGTTGTTCATTAATTTTGAAGAATTTTTTTGTGTGTTGGCAACCTTCCCTGTCCATACTTTTTGTTTTTTATTGATGGTAAATAGTTGTGTAAAGTTAGTCTGGGCATAAATCAAAATTTACACTAAATTTCCATCTTTTATTCATGCTTATGATGAATGAATGGTTTAATATCTGCATTCCTTAGAAGCTTGCACTAGTTTCATGATACTGTGAAGTAATCTGGTTAAGTGGAACTTAGTTTTGGGAAGTTTGTCCATAGTAGGGTCCTCCATTGTCACTGTTCATTGCTAGTTTCAAGTCTAGGAACTCCTCCCTTTCCCTGCCCCTTTTTCCTTTTTTTTAATAATGACTTTGAACAAGGTTCATTGCACATTGTAAAGCCAAATCTAAAGCTAAAATAGGAGTTTTGGACTGATGTTTGGACCTACAGCAATCATGTATCAACTTTCCCATCTTAAGAACTCTATTGGAAAATCTGATTCTCCTCCAACTTAACTTTGTAAGTCATCCCTGTGATTACTATCAAAATCACATCAAAATAACTGAAACATTCCAAGAATGTCATGACCTAACACCTGAGAGACCTTGGGGTAATTTTCAGCAACTTGTTGTTGGAGATTGCCTTTCAAGAGAGATAGTACACCTATGCACTGCTTGTGTTGAGAAAGTGCTAAAAACACCCATCAATAGGTATAAAATGCATTCAAGGCATTATTTTGGAAGGAAAACATCATAAAGGAATATTTATTCATGATTCATTATTTCAATGTTGTGACATGATTCAATTGTGAAAGATAATACCAGTAGAAAGAAACCCACAATGTGTTCTAATGCAAGCCCCAATATGAGTGTTGAGCTACAGCCATGAAGGGAACCATTTTTTGAAGGTTCGAGAATCACAAAAAAATTCAAACACAAAAAGTCAAGGAGGCCTTGGCCTTACATGGAGTCTATGATTTCTTTTATCCCTTTCAGAGAAATGAAAAGTATTATCTCTTTTGCACATATACGAGAAAATGAAGAGAGCCTAAGAGTCTCAATCCCACAGCCTTAGAAAGGGAAAAAATAGAGCTACGAGCTAGGGTTACAAACCCTCTTTTTGAAAACTCAAATAGAAATGCAAGATACAGGAAATATGAAACCCTCGAGCTCATACAAGGTGGAAAAACACTCAAAAATTCAAGAATGGCCACAACCTTACAGAAAGAAAGAAATTTTTTTGTCTCTTTCAAAAAAAAGGGAAATAAATGCCTCTTTCGCCATATAGGAAAATGAAATACCATCAATATTTTTCAAAATGAGAAAACCCAGATGTGAAATGAAATTCGCGACATAAAGGCTTCAAAACAAATGCATGGATAAGACAAAATATATTTTTATTTTGTAACTGTTGAGCTTGAATCGAACTTATTCTACAGAAATAAAGAGATAATACAGTGCTTGAATGGTGTATAGGCTTACCTCCTCTTATTTTTGAAGAGAAATGAATTCATTATGCCATGGAAAAAGCTCCAGAGATTCTTCAAATGACGACATCAAATAGAAATGGCACCAGCAAAAAGTGGAACAAATAAAAATACATCAAAAATTAACCAAGTGTCATAGCCAAGAAGGCCAAAGAAATTATTTGAAACGAAGGTCAATGGTTGGTTTCAAAACAAAAGAGTCTTACCTTTGTAAATACTCCATGGAATCGCACAAAAAAATAAGAAATGGAGATTTTTCATGCTTCAAACCCTAGGTTCGATGGCAACCAGTAGCAGAGCAAGTTTTCTCCAAAGGCCAAAGTGAAAATGATGAGAGAAATTAGGGATTCAATGAGGTTTTGTGTTTAGGGTTTCATTTTTTCACTAATTTGAGCTTAAGTATTTTTATCACATTGATTTAAATCAAAATCCTTCACTAATTCCTTTGTAACATTGGGTTTTCCTTTGCATATATATGCCAAACTTAGGCTTTGTGACTTTGATTTATTTTATGACCTTGGAGAAAATCAAGTCGATGCCTTTGAGTTTTGTGATTTCGCCTAAGTTTTGAATGCCCTAGGGTCCCCTTGTGACTTTTGAGTAAACATCATGTGATTTATGCCTCGAATTATTTTCTGATTTTTTATAGAAAAATAAAAGATTAAAGGAGGTGTATTTTGATTTTGAAAATCAAAAGCATCAGATAAGGAAAGTTGTATTTTTACAAAAAATCAAATCAAATGTAATTAAAGCCTTTCTATTTTGTAAATTCTAACTACAAATGATGTAAAACATCATTAAGGAAATATTGTTATAAATTGCTTTAATGTTTGTTATTTTAAAATGTAGTTAGTGTTGTTTGAAAATTTTCTTTCTAATTTTGAGTTCACTTGGGCGAAATTGGGAAAAAACTAGTCAAACTCGACCTTCTATTTCAGTTTTCAGTCAGTTTGAACCTAATTTTGTGAGTCTTTTGGATTGACCTACTAGGGATAGAAAGTTTCCATCTTTCTCTTTCAGTTTGGAGGCAATTTGGGCACTAATTTTGAGGCTTTCCTTTGGAGCTCAAAAATGGATTGGAGTTACTATTCTGAGAGGCATTTCAGACAGATTTTTCTATTCTCACTATTGGAGGCATTTGGGAGTTATAAGTTGGAGAAAAATTGAATTTTTCTCAGTTCATATTATTGTTTCTTCCTCTCTTGTTCATTTTGTAGAGTGTTTTGTAAACACTTTTGTACTCAGATTTTGAGTTTACATACTCCTTTAGTTTCAATAAACAGCAGAGCTTTACTTCTCATATTTTGTCTCATATTTGTAGTAGCAATTTGATGTTTATTATGATTCAAAATACTAAACCTTTTATGTCTTGTTATTGTAAGTTTGTGTACAAAATTTCATATAATTCAGGGTGTATGATTTTTTTTAGTTCGAGCCTTCATACAAATTACTGTTGAGTTGTATGTTTCAAGTGAGATTGTAAGGGTTAAAGTTTTGAGAAATTGTTGTGAGTAAAATCATCAAAATCAATTTAAATTTTTGGTGAATCATCCTTAGGTTTTAGGATTTCATTTTCAAGTTTTCTTCTAACCCTTTTCTCAGAAAATTCATTTAGATTAGGTGATCTTCCAAGGGGGCCAGCCCTCTCTGGAGATTCATTCTCACCATAGGTCACCCACAACCTAAGAGTGTTTCCATGTTTCAGCAGGATAGTTAAGTTTAACTTGGCTAGGGTGCAATCCTGATTGAAAACACCAACCACTGCTAGAAAACCCCCATCAACCATAGTAGCACCAAAAGGGAAAATGGAGACCAAAAAAGCCTCTCTCACAGTAACAGCAAACACTTTTATAAAGCACGAGAACAAGAACCAAGAAATCCAATGGAGAGCCAATCTCCAAGCAACCGACTCCAAACACAAGCTCTTAGAAGGAGAAAGAGTAATACCCCCATGTTTCTGATACTATTTGCTACTATTGGTTACTCTTGTGTGTTAGTGTGATACTAATTTGTGATGGTGATTAATTCACCAACCTGGTGTGTGCGGATGCATAGTTTAGTTAATTGTTGTGTGTGACATTATTAGTATGATTTATGATACTTTGTGTGTTGTTTGGATTATTTGTTTATTCAAATGGTTTTTCATTAATGTTTTATATGTCGATGTGATGATTCTATGGTGATGTTATTTGGATTCAATATTATTTTATAATGCAATGGTTTAATAATTAGTTATGATGTGATTAGTTAATTTAGGAATGTTATTTCATATTGATATTGTTATTATTAGTATAGCTTAGGTGAGAGGACAGTGTAGCACCACTCATTTACGAGTGCCCTGCTACGCTGCAATTCCTCCTCACAATAGGATATTTTCAATAATATATATATACATGTGCTACTTGACGTTTATTTGGATACAGGATTTGCAGGAATAAGTCTCGATTCCACCTACTTCGGCAGGACAGGGCGAGCATTAAACTAACCCAATGAGTGAAATGTTGAAAAAGGGAGTAGATTTGGAAGTATCCCTGTCCCAAGTCTGTCGTCCTGTTGTAAGTTGTTGTGTCATGACTGAAGTTTTTCCCTTGTCGTTATGTAGTTTGATTGTTGAGTATTTACTTTTATTTATGGTTAGTGTTTATTTAATTAATCCTATTTATAAGATAATTAATTAATGTTGCATTGTTACTTGATTTAATTGTGAATTAGAAAAATGTTAAATTTAAATATATTGTAAATTAAAAAGTATTTAATTAATTAAAGTGAAAGAAATTAAATTAAATTAATATTGACGAGGATAATTAAATATTATCTTTTTATTAATATTAAATTAGAAAATCTTGTGTGGATAATGTTTTGAGAAAATAAATTATTTTTAATTAAAATTGTAGATAAGTTTGCTTTTAAAAGCTAGAAAAAGGACCAATAAGGGAAGAGGATTTTTGAGGAAAAGTAGAAGAGCTTTATTTATTTTGATTTATTATTTTTATGAGGGGATTATTCACACAGAGAAGATTTCTCTGTTGGTTTTGGGTTTGTAAAAGAAAAGAAAAGAAAAATAGTTTGTTTGTGCTTCTCGGTAAGATAATTGTTTGAAGAAAAGATAGATTCGAAAAGAGAGCTGCAGGAGGAAATCATAAGGAGGCTACAGAGGGGATTCTACATCGAACGTAGGACTTCAAGTTTTTATTCTTTTAATTTATTATTATCTTATTGTTTTGTAAACAAATATGGTTGCTATGTTTTGAAAAATTTATTGAAAGAAGTTTTGTGATTTGAAATTCATTCGTAGGAAACCCTTGAATCTTTTGTGGAAAATTTTGGTAAAACCTTCTTAAAGTTCTTCAATATAACTTAGTTCTGAAATTTATTGTTTAAAATAAAAATAATTTAGAATTGAAGGTTGGATGGTCATAATTATTGTTCTGAATGTCTAGTTAAACATATATATATATACACTTAAACATGTATATAAATATATTTAAACAAAACTAAATATGCTTATATATCATTATTTTGTTTGAACTATTTGAGTGAATCTACATTTATATTACTGAGTTTGTATTGAGAATACTGAATAAATTATATTTTAATTAATTTTGTGTTATTTGCATGTTCTTTTGTATTCTTTTGGTATACATACGAATTAAAACTCAATAAAAAGAAAAATAATACTTAAAAATAATTATGGGTGAATTTTAGTAATATGGAAATTCATATTTCTTAAAGAGTGAATTTTATATATATATATATATATATAAAAATATAAACAAAAAAAAAAAAAAATGTTAAATTTTTATTGGGGAGTGGGGGTTGGCCGAGGCCGTACCACCCACGGCCCCCACTGTGGTACTGTGCACAGTCACCATAGACTGGGCACAGTAGTCAATGACTACGGTACGCAGTCTATGGAGACTGCGACCTCCCATTGGGAGGTACGCACAGTACCCACGACTACGGTACGTAGTTTGTGGGGACTACGGCCTCCCTTTGGGAGGTGTGCATTACCCAGTGCATGGGATTTGGGTTCTACGAATATTAAATTCAATTTGTATTTTTTATTATTATATAAATTTATATATATATTAATATTAATATTTTTTTTTTTTCTTACTGTGGGATATTAATAGTGTTTTGTTAAGGTAATTTTGTGATATGTTTTAAATGTTTAATGATTTAAATATATATTTTTTTATATATATATTTTATTTATATATTTATATATGTATATAAGTATATACACGTAAAAAGTGTATATACGAGTATATATATATGTATATATATATGGTGTTAATGTTATAAGCTGTGAATATGATTAATTATATAATTTTATAGGTTACAAGGTTATAATGTAATCGAAGGAGTTTAAGTTAAACTGTGTTTCTAATTAAATTGAATTGCCTCAAGTAAATGATTTATTTATTTGATGAAATTTATTGTGTATTGAAATGGTTTTGAGGCATTGTGAATGTATGGGTTATTCTCGAGGTTATTCATTTAATTAATGTCAATTTTCTTCTTTTTGGGTTTATGTCGTGTGGGGAAACCCTAGAGTCAATGTATCATGTTATAAGAACTTAAGTGATGGTTTAGGAATTTCCAGAGGCAGGGTTACTGATGTGTAATTGTGACCTCGTGTTTTTGATGCTTGGTCTATGTTTTGACCACGGTTATGATTTAGTTTTCTCTTGGATTGTACCATTTGTGGGTATGTTTCATATGTTATGGCGAGATGGTTATGCCTCGCAGATGATCCAGTTGATTGGTTCAGTGTTCTTGTTGATACATTCCTTTTTGTGTTGAATAGTTTGTGTTGGGTGTTTAGAGAGGGTGGCTGTAAGTGGGGGCCGGCGCACAAAGGGGTTGTCAGGGTAACCCACCTAGAGTTAGATTAATCAGTGATAACCTAAGTAATTAATCATGGGTGGGGATTAAACACTAATAAGATAATTGTGATGCCTCGTTCGCCTGTTAGTGTTATCGCAGACTAAAGGGGACCGAGAAGGCTGTGGTTGGCAAGATTGTTGCCTTGTCTTCACGAAAGGTTAACGATTCCGCATGAGTAACCCTATGGAGCGGCGCCTTGAGATAGGCTATCAGGAGAACCATAGATGGAGGCGGCACCTTAACTAGGTTGTCAGGATAATCCATGTAGAGATGGAGGCGGCACCTTATGATAGGTTGTCTGGATAATCCATGTTAAACCATGCGATGACACTCTCCTCTAACATTCCATTTGTGTTGTTTTGTTGAAGTCCTCTAGAAGTGGTTTATTGATTTGTCATTGGTTAGTTTTGGAAGTAGTCTTTGAAATTATGTCTTGAGTTTTATTGATATTGTGTTTTGCGACTTGTTGTAATTTGGAAAGTGGTTTGTTGCTATGTTCTGAAGTGGTTTGTTGTTATTCCTTTTGGTTTTATCGTTGCTTAGTTTCTATGTGGTCTTTAATGTTAAGTTGTCTATCTAGAGTTAGTCGTGTGTTATTGTTAGACATGCTTGGTCAAGGATCATTCCTTGTCTACTCCCAGCATGGGGGTGGTTGGGTGGAACATGCTTTGCACCCCATTGGGTTCCCTTTGGATGTAGTTGTTTCTTTGTACCAAATGTATGTTTATACCTCAGATGTAATGTATCCATTGATGTATCATCTCCCACGTGTGTGTTGGGATGACCTTGATGTAATTTTTATATGTAATTTATGAGATGTATTTTCAGATGGATGTATTGTTCTATCATATTGATGTAATGTTTATTCAGGCCATGTAATCATTCAGGAACGATCATTTGTAATAGTTGATTATGTTGTGTTGTATCTGTCGAAATACGTAACACTTTATATCTTTATAATTTCATTTGTTGTCATATGTACATATGGTATTAATATGGTTGTTGTTATTGGATATTTTAAATGATGATATGGGAATGAATGGATTTGTGTAACTGTTTAATTATTGTTTAATCTATTATCTTTGTTATGGGTTAGTGTAGTAATTTCCTCGTGTACCCCAAGGGATTTAGTTGTACAACTTAGAACATTGTTATATTGGAATACTTAAATACAATCTTATGTTCTTAAAAAAAAAAATTGTTGCTTTTTTATTAGTTCCTTTGGGGTTTACGAGCGGGGCGTTACACTCTCTCACAGTAACAGCAAACACTTTTATAAAGCACGAGAACAAGAACCAAGAAATCCAATGGAGAGCCAATCTCCAAGCAACCAACTCCAAACACAAGCTCTTAGAAGGAGAAAGAGTTGCTCCCTTCAAAAGCCACTTGAACAAAAAGATGATGGTATCATAAGGAATGATACCCACATAGCACAAAGAAGACTACGACAATTGGAAAACCAACCATCCAACCTCCAAAAATGCATCCAAAGTAGAAGTCATCACAAACACCAAAGAACCATTCAGATCATTTGGATCTGCATCTGACTCCTCTCCATCTGCATTGCCATTATAAAGGGAATTCAAAACTCCTCCCCCAAACCTCTTCCCTCCCAAACTCTTTCTGCTACTCTGCTCCATCTTAGAATATCTTTGATCCTTCCCATATAATGTTTCTCTCCTAGGAAAGAAAATATGTTTATAACTCATTCTCATAAGGCCTAAAAATAATTACAGTCTAGCTCAGAAATGTGTCATTGATTTCCATGACCATTTTTTTAAAAATAGTTAGTGGAAATTGTAATGCCCCTAACTTACAAATGGACAAAAACACCACTATTTTTTTTTAACCAACTCTACCAAAAATGTTAACCAAGCTAGATAAGATAGTTTGCTATATATACACTGAGAGATGAAGTTCATATAACAACATCAACGGCACATCGCTCGACACTGGAGAACGAGGTAAGGTGTGCAAGTGTGTGGAGTCCATCATAAACACCCTCTTATTGGTAATAGGTTTGCTAATCACCCTAGGTTGATTTAGGTGAGAATAAATATTAGTTTAATTTTCATCTAGCCAAAATTCATTGTTTGTGTTGACCATAGGTCCCTTGTTTGAGCGTACTCGTCATGGGAATTTGATGATTAGTTAGAAAGTCTAGTTATTTTCCTAAAATGTGGTCTATCAACATTGTCATGCCCAAACATATGGTCTGAGATTAAATGAATCCCTTCTACCTAGATATAATATTTCCATACTTAATACACTGACTTTACAATACGGGTTTACCAAGTAAATAAGTTTCACAAAACTTTAGCCTTGATAAACTAGAATTGATCCATATAAGGACCCCATTATAAATATTGAATTCTTCTAAAAACTTAAAGTAATTTGCATGAGTCAATTTATTTCCAATTCAATATTTTATTAAATAATTAGCCATATTGACTTATCTCAAATTTTATAACACCTTAAATATTCAAATTTAATATATATATATATATATATATAATTTAATTATTTTAAAAAAATATTCAACTTATATATATATTTTTAAATATTCAACATCAAATTTCAAAGAAAGTTCTAACTTAGGTTTAATAAATGAAAAAAATAATTTATACTAACTAATTTCCTAAACCTATTCTAAATCTCTTATCTTTAAATTTATTTATCTTTAAAATGCCTAATTTCCTAAATCTCTTACCTTTTTCTTTTACATACTTAAAAGCCACGTACCCTTCTACATAAATTTTATTTGTCTATAACTTTTCTTTTTAATGCTTTTTTTTTCTTTTGTCATTTACTTATTATTTGTCAGAATTCCTCACTTGACTAAGCATGATATCTTAATTTGCACATGAATAAAGGTAGTTTAAAATTAATATCAGTTTTTAGAATTTTTGGTATCAATGTTAAATTTTTTTCAAATCAATTATAATATACATTAAAATTTAAAAAATTTATATTATGAAATAGTATTATAAATTTCGTGATATTAATTTTTATAATAATTATTTTTAAATGATATTTTATTGTTTTGATAGAAAATTGATTCATTCTTATCAGTTTTTAGAATTTTTAGAATCAATAGTAATATTTTATTCAAATCAATTAAATTAGTTATTATTTTTGTTTAATAGTTTTTATTAGTTAGCTTTATATATTGTAGACAAATTCTTTGTTCTTATTTTAGTTATAATGTTATTATTAATAAATTATTTGATAGGTATTTTTTTATGATTAATAGATTGTTGTGTTGATAGTTGATTTACTTTTAAGTTTAGGTTAATTTTTATGTTTAATTTATATGTGATAATCTATTTTTGTTTAGTTATGATTATGTTTATAATTTATGTAATTATTAATTACTAAGTGATGTGTGTTGGTAAGTATGACTTCTTACATGTTTTCATTTATTAGTTGATTTGAAGATTCAATTTATTGATTAGCTTGTGTGCTTATATGGTAATTTCTTGACACCATTGTGGTAGTTTTAGGGTGTCACATAAGTGATTTATGTTAGTATTTTTTCAATGTAAGTTTGAAGACTTGAGTTTTATATTCTAGTTTTAGTTTATATGTTGGAATTGGATATTTAATTCTATATATTTTAGTATGTGGTTATTTAACTAACTTATATATATAATAAATAAATTCTCATTAATCAACGTGTGGATCTTCTCAATGTCATTAATTTCATTTCAAAAATAAATTGTCACTTGTAATTCCTAAATAAATTCCTAAAATTTATTTAATTATGTAAAAAATAATATTAGGGTCACATTATAAATGGTAGATTGAATAAGTTGAGTACCCTCACCCTCCATTTTTTCTTCTATAATATGTATATATACACACCAAAGAAACCGAACATACACATAAATTATGTACCAAAGCAATGCGATATGATCATTATCATCAATTCCAAATTACATAATAACATGGATCTATATTTTGAGGCAATACATATATAGAGATTTTACTATGTGATTTATGGTTTTTAACTTTGTTTTTGCATAAAAAAATTATGTATAGTAAATAATGTTTTCTTGAATTTTAATAGTAAACAATTTTTTCTAAGATATATAAACTAAATAAATTAATTTATGTTTTCATCTTCATTTATCAAAATGAAAAAGATCAATCTAATGGTGGGAATTTGATAAATGAAGATGAAAACATAAATTAATTTATTTAATTTATATATATCCAAGAAAAAATTATTTACCATTAAAATTCAAGAACACATTATTTACTATACATAGAAAATTTATGCAAAAATAAAGTTAAAAACCATAAATCACATAGTAAAATCTCTATATGTATTGCCTCCAAATATAAATCCATGTTATTATGTAATGGAATTGATGATAATGATCATATCACATTGTTTTGGTGCATGATTTATATGTATGTTTGGTTTCTTTGGTGTATATATATATATTATAGAAGAAAAATGGAGGGTGAGGGTACTCAACTTATTTAATCTACCATTTATAATGTGACCCTAATATTATTTTTTACATAATTAAATAAATTTTAGTAATTTATTTAGGAATTACAAGTGACAATTTATTTATGAAATGAAATTAATGGCATTGAGAAGATCCACAGGTTAATTAATGAGAATTTTTTTGTTAAACGTAAGTTAGTTAAATAACCACATACTAAAATATATAGAATTAAATATCCAAAATTTTCCAACATATAAACTAAAGCTAGAATATAAAACCGGAGTCTTCAAACTTGTAGTTGAAAAAATACTAACATAAACCACTTATGTGACCCTAAAACTACCACAATGGTGTCAAGAAATTACCATATAAGCACACAAGCTAATCAATAAATTTAATCCTCAAATCAACCAATAAATGAAAACATATAAGAAGTCATACTCACCAACACACATCACTTAGTAATTAATAATTACACAAATTATAAGCATAATGATAACCAAACAAAAATAGATTATCACATATAAATTAAACATAAAAAATAACCTAACTTAAAAGTAATCAAATATCAACACAAAAATCTATTAATCATAAGAATTACCTATCAAATGATTTATTAATAATGAACATTACAACTAAAATAAGAACAAAGAATTTGTATACAATATATAAATCTAACTAATAAAGACCATTAAACAAGAATAATAACTAATTTAATTGATTTGAATAAAATATTAATATCGATTCTAAAAATTGATAAGAATGAATCAATTTTCTATCGAAACAATAAAATATTATTTAAAAATAATTATTATAAAAATTAAATATCATGAAATTTATAATATTGTACTTCATATTATAAAAATTTAAAATTTAAATGTATATTTTAATTGATTTGAAAAAAAATTAACATTGATACCAAAAATTCTAAAAAATGATATGAATGAATCAATTTTATCACAACATATACCTATAAATCTTAAGAATAATAAACTAGTATCATTTAAAAATAATAATTAATAATACAATTAAAGAAATCAAATATTGCAAAGTTTAATAATTCCACTGTAATCAAAATTTAAAATTTATTGAATGAAACAATTGAGACCCCAACAAAAGACAGAAAAAGAAAAAAAACATTGACCGGGCAGAGCTTAGTGTGTGATACTTAAGCCCAACCATTTCTTTTACTCTTATTAATAACTCTCTTACCATGTTTTATCTGGCATCTCTTCCCTTACATTGTGTCAGCTTTTGACTGCTTGGAGCAGAGCTACCATTAGGTTATTGGATGTTTGAGAAACGTGTTTTTCTTGTATCATATTTATCCACGTCAAGATGTTCTTTAATCTTTAAAACAATACCAGGCTCCCATGATAGGAAGGAACGTATCATTTTTCATCCAAATTTATTTACATACATTAATAGAATATGTACTGACTTCTTTTAAATGCAATGAGTACGTTGGGTTTGAATTAAACCTGAGTAGATGGGACTTCTAGCAACTATGGTCAATGATAAAGGAGAGTAATTAAATTTTTGTTATACACTCTTGTATGCAAGAGAAGATTTAGCCGCAACCCAGAATTTTCCAACTCACACAAGACATTGTATTTGTACTTAATCATTGTTGATTGGATTATGATTTTTACTATGTGAAAGGATCTGACTGAACTAATCCTATTGGTGTATCACTAACATCAATAAATGATTCTATTGGTTGTACATGCACTGTTGTGCGCTTTAAGGCAATAAAACAAATCATTGTATATGATATTAAGATCCCCAATACTATTATAATGAGTCAATGTTTAGATTAATAGCTTTGATGGGACCTTTACAAGCATGGGCATAGTGAGGGACTAAGGCAGCGACACAACCATGCTACTAAGTAGCGAATAATGTGGATCGACATACATATGCAATACTCCACCTACCATGGGACCTAGGAGGGCTACACCTAAATATTTTTATTCATACACATCATTGCATCAATGTTGGTTTAGTGTACATGCCTTGCCCCACATTAGAAGCGGTGTCAAAGTCTACCATTGAGTTTTTATTTTTTTTCATAGCATACACTTCTTTTTATTTCTTTTATTGAGGCTTGATCATGGTTCGACCCCTGCTAAATTTCCCTACAGGTTTTCAAATTTATTCCATGATGCCCACCGTGATCGTCATGTACGGGAAATATACTTTGTTGTAGAGATCTGTAAATATAATTTGTTTGATGTTAAGTTGCACTCTCTCCAGCATCTCTTAACGATTTGGTGAAGATGCCTACTCTATTTAGGGGAAGATAGACCATATTTCAACCTCCAGATTAGTCTTTCCAGTATATGAAATGTGGGTGCTAAAGCTGCAAGGACTTTTTATCTTCTACAAAAATCTAAGTTCCTAAGCGATACATGTTCTTCACTAAAGTAGTTATGGGAATGGGTTCAATTCTGAGGTGTATTTGACAAAGAGTCCTTAATATTCATTGTTGGCATTCAACCGTCCATAGGTAGAAGGGTGATCATTTGGTCTGCCACTCTCCTAAAATCACCATGTACTAATACAGAGAAGGAAATATATAATAAATACAATATTCTTCTTAGATTTACAGACGTCCAATACGCCTTCTACGTCAGCGGCAAAGGGAGGAATTTCAATCAATCAGGAAGATTATTATGCGATTTTTTTTCTTATCTGGCTAGTTTAGTTCGAGCTAGGAATTATATTAGGTTGTTTTTATTTTTATTTTTGGTTACAGATCTGAGAATAAACATGCATATCTCTTATTAAGACTTTACTACTACATAAGAAAAACTTGAGCACCATAGTTAATCAAGAAGGTTGCAAGTAGACATGCAAAACAAAAGTAAAATTACTCCTTTGCACTCATATAATATTGCACGTAGTTCCCTTTTATTCTATTTTGATCTAGGTGATATTTCATTTAGAACTCATTCTTTTCATTTTCCAAATACATAACACCACAAAAACAATAGATGCAACGTTTCAAACTTGTCAAATAAAGACCTCAGAAATCTGCAACTACACATTTATATACACATACATTTTTACCATATTTCTTTTGACAAAGCAATATGATGTTATCTTTAAATTCAGAATACCCACTTTATTTTTCTTGCAATGTAAATACATGTATTCTTAGAAAACAACAAATGTTCCTTTTCCTTTCAACAACACAGAATATGTACATAAACACTATTTGTTACAACAGAATATTTAATCCTTCCTTAAACAAATGAGCAAAAAGGTAGGAACTTTATTTCCAGACCTAACATTCATTATTTCAAAATGGAAAATGCATATTCTCTTAAATGAAAGGATAATGAAATTGTTTTAACAAGAGTTTCTTTTCACCCCTAGTTATAGAGTCACAACATCATGCAAATATACACCACTTTCACACATATACACTTTTCTCCCACCCCTACCAATAAAGGTAGTTACATTTTAGTGAGGTTATAAACATAATTATATAACAAAAAGGTAACATTTTCAAAGCTTTTGAGATCCTCATATTGTCTCCAACCTACACAAAGCATAGACATATTTTTCCATAGCCAAGGTAGTGCTCACCTCCCAACCTTTGGTTGGAAAACCAACCACCCCCGAGCTAGGAGGAAACCAAGGGAACCGGGTATACACAAATACCATTCCAACAAGTCATATAAACACACATGAAACATACAACAAATTTCACTCCCTCCCAAAGGGTTTATCACATAACTTAAGGATCCATTACAAATCCAACATGGGGAGTGGAAGCTGGTAGAAAACACACTCCATATGGGGACTCAAAAGAGAACAACAATAATAAAACCATTATCATAATGTCATCTCTTCACATACAACCCTCCCACCATAACTCCTCTTTCACAAAAAACCCATACCACCAAAACCATTTCTACCATTTCATAATTTGCATATGGGTACGCATACCCTTTTTAAGCCTCTCCTTTTAAGGAAGAACTAACATCCCCATGGAGGTTCCTACTCCATACCATCCCCAACAAAGGATTCTCTACCCAAATTTTGGGTGAGCCTATCCCTATACAACCCTTTTCCCATCACATAATACACATTCAACAACACAAGAATACCAACACCAAAAGAATTTTAAAAAAAACATACAATCTCATATGATTAAAACATAGAGAAACAAGAGTAGAATGGTAAACCTACCTCCAATCCAAGCTTAGGGAAATATGGGTTGAGGATCCATACAACTCCTCTTCTTCCAAGCTTTTGCTTCAATCTCCTCAATCCCCAAAGTTCAACCCAAAATCAAGAATGCAAAAACAATCCCATAACCCTTGTTTTGTGTTTTTTTATAGGAACTCAAGTCTGAATTCCTTTGAATAGGGAGATGACATTTGTCAACCTCCCATTCAATCTCTCAGGAAGACTCACCCATGTGTTCTCACACATGTGTGAGAACTTGGGAGTCTTTCAAGGCAACTTGGAGAAGCGGGGATGGAAAGAGACTAGTCCCCATCCCACTTCCCAAAACCTTATTTTCGTCAAACCTCTTTAAGGCCTCGGAAAGAGTTTTCAATCTTGAGATCGACCCAATATTTTGAGCTAAAAAGGTACCTACCCCAGGGACCTTAAACTGATAAAATCACTTTAAAATATTACTTTTCAATCCTCAAAAAGTGCCTAAAATTTCAAATCCGAGTTTGTCCACTTGGATGGATAACTCACCTCCTAGATGGACTGACATGGCAATAAAAATCAATTTACAAACATTCACAATTAACATCAAAAATAAAATACATCACAGAACGGAAATATAGTCCCTCCAATTGGACTATAGTTTGGTTTCACTGGTTAAATTACTTAGGATTCCCAATGATCACCTCCAATTTTCATTGGCCATGAAAAGTGTACCTGCACACTCGATGCACACGTTAATCCATCCAAGTAAATCATATTCATATAAAAATCAAACCATTGCATTCACACAAGTTTCATAATTCACATAGCATAAAGATCCAATAACATAATTGAAAAATCATTAGCCACCTATCTTATCCCATTTTCATTAACCATCATTGTCATACTCATCCAATTGCAACATGATTGGTTCCCACCACTTGTTTCATTCATTCATCATTAAGTTTCCAGATTCAAATTAAACAAACTCAATAACCAACATAAAATTAGATCAATCATCATATGAACTTAAGCATTTAAATATCCTATCATCAATGTTATCAATAGGCATAGATAATAACCAAACTCAAAATAATCCAAGTACTAGATGTAGCATAGGGGTGGGCCTCACAGAAAGGGTAAACCAAAAGTTCTAGGCTCTTCATCTATTACTCAACCACTGCCCCCCAATTTCCATTAAAACTCTTGAATTGGCCACAAATCTGGGTTTGCAGTGTGTCCATATTTCTCATTATCAGAAGTTGCAAGATCCTTAAGAAAATAATGTTCAATCTTCTAGTAGCAAGTTCCATGATAGCAATTGATCATGTTTTTTCTTCAACAGTATTGTTTTCATGCAAATTTTTGTATCATCTCTAGTTTATATCGATTTCTTATGAGCTTCCATCTTTGTTCTCAATTTCTAGAATGTTCATGTGCTTTTCTTTCTTTTCAAATATATGTTTTACTTACATTTTCATATTAATATATTATAGGTTGTCTACCACCTTTTATTAAATCTAAAAGTGTGTTATTAAATCCCATTAAAGATAAATGCAGCAAATGTTAAGGGCAATTTGTGAACACAAATAATTCCGCATGAAATAAATGTTACTGATTAATTATAATAAATATTTTTATTTTTTATTTCATATGACATAATAATTTAATCATATATCCTCATAAAATTAGAAACAATGTATAAAATTTAAAAATATTTCATTGTACTATTCCAGGCCGAAGTTTTTACACACTCAAATTACTACATAACATCTTCAGAAAAGAGACAACTGTCAACACAATTAGTGATTAATTATATTTTAGTAACTATAATAGTATTATACTAATATTAATAATATAACAATACTTCTGCACATTTTCCCTTTGTCGGATCTTCAGCTTATTCTTGAAGGGTATGACATACTACTTGGTTCTAATATGGTGGGAGGTATACTATGTCGTCAACATTTTTTGTCTGACCAATCTCTGACTGCACTTCTCAACTCAATGGCTCACGGCTGCTGGATGATTGCCCTTATTAATTCTCTCACCATTTGTGCCATCTTCGTTCTTGGCTGGGCAATTCTATTTCAGACTCGGTTCAAGATTTATTTGATGTGGTCCAATTCCTTATTCAGTACGCTCTTATGGAGCCACATGCTACTCTGTACTTCCCTCCTCCTGTCGACTTAGCATCTTCAACTGAAAGTGAGGTATAAAAGTTTCTTCAATGGAGAGGGTTTCTCCCTTTGACAATCTCTTTTTTGTTACACATTTTGGCATTGTGGTTTTACATGGTGGAAATTCTTCATTCTCATTCGAGCTCTTGATATTGTTGTAAGGATCTTCTCTATGTTCAGGTTATGTTTAGTCTTCATTTTTTTCTGCATAAGCTTCATGGCTTCTTTACTGAATTCGTGTCAAGATTTTTTGTAATTGTGGCTAGGGCTTGAGTGCCTGCCACCTTTCTATGTAAGGGTTAATATTGATCTCTTCTGCTCTATATCTTGACGGAATCCTTCCAACTTGGCATATTCCTATCTTTTTTTTCATCCTTCTATGTTTGAATTCTGGGTGATCATGGCATGCCCACGTACATTACAAATGAACATGATCATCAACCATTTTTTTTTTAAATCAAATCCCAATATGGTTATTTCTTGCCACACTAGAACAGGGTTTAGATATAAATATTACCTTAACTAAAGTGTTAACCACATCAATACTCCTATTAAGATAAATAATACCAAAACGCACACAAACCTTCAACGCACTTGATTGACCACCAGTTTATCGAGGGTATTACCCACTTATCTAAAGCAAATGACTGTTAGGAAAACTCGTAAGAATACTTGAGTTAGAGTGCATGCCACACCATAACGAGGTTAGAAAAGTTATAAATTGAGGTTTATAACAATCTACGATGAGTGGTGAAGATGGAATACTTAATTACTAGGCTAGGCATATGAGATTCCCATTGTTCATCACCTTGGATCACCATTAATTTATTTTGCATCATTTATTGGTATTATAACATGATAGACAACCTGCCTTCTTAATGCCCATAATTTACTATTTTAGAACACCTTTCACACACTAAAGAACTTATAGAATTATTCTCTTAATGATGCTTACAAGTCTGCTCACTTAACCCACTTAATTTAAAATCCACCTTTAAAAGGAAAAAGGGGTTGTGTAAGGGTCTTGGTCGGATTTTCCTTAAAGAGAAATCACACAATTTGATCTAATCATTTTATTTGTTTATTTATTTATTTTGTTGGGTGGTCAACTACCTAGGATTCTTTAATCCATCACATAAATATTATGAAAGGGCTCCAACTTAAAAGTTTGGAATGGAATTAAACTCTTGAGATTATATATATATATATTTCATCTTAAACATTATTTCACATAATTTATGTAGATAGTTCCTACTTCCTCCACCACCAACTAGGTCATAAGTCGCTTATGAGAGTATTGACTTACTATGGATCAAGTTGATTCACGAAAATGATGGTATCAATTTTAATGTGCAACTAGACTTCCGATTGAGTTTTACTTTCTTCCCAAATTCCATTTCAATATCAAAATATACACACCCCATGTGAATAGCATTCAACTAATCAATTTATTTATTAAGTATTATTCTTTTCCATTTATAATAACTTGTAAACATATCACCACAACATTTCTCTGTAGGAAAGAACATTATTCCCTGCATTCTTGACCCAAACAAATTTAATTTATTCATTCTACTAAGGAGACTTTTGTTTTTGTATAAGATATTAAATATCAATAAGATGAAAGTGAGTTAATTCATTTAATTTATTATTGAAAGGAGGTTTAAGCCATAGTTACATAGTAACAGCTTTAAATTGAATGAGAGACATTGTGGACAAAAATCTAATACACACCCAAAGTAAATGAATAAACAAAAGAACAATGCCCATTGAATTCCATGTTCGTAATTGCATAAAAATTAAATTAAATAACAAAAGAAATGTATAACATAACTTTAAACTATATAATATAATAAATTATAAAATTATATATTAAATAATATTATAAATATATTATATAAATATCTAGTTAAGGTAAAGATGCCATAATGTTAAAACCTAAAAAAGCTCGTTAATATATTAAATACCCCATTACAACACAACATGCTGGTTAAGAAACAACCAAATTACAACGTAGCTGACCAAAATAAAAACCCACCAATATAATAACAAAATAATCCAACTGGAAAAAGGTGAAATAAACAATATAACTATGATGTTGGCCATAGTTTTCATTTTAATAAGGGTCTGTGAAGGATCATGAGAGGCCAAACAATGGCAATGCAAAAAAACATGACACGAGGAAGTGAAAAGCGCAAAATCACATTTGACTTTTTGGTTGGGTTGGTAAAAAGTACATTTTGCTATGGTAAAACCGAAGCAAAATGATATCACGGATATCCGTTTTTGAAAAACGGATATCTTATACCCAGAAAAGTCATATTATCTGAAACGGATATATGAATATCCATTATTGGTTATATTTTAAATAATATAATATTGTTAATATAATATCAATTTGTCATATTAATATTAATATATATTAATATATATGTCATATATTTTTATTAATATTAATATATATTAATATATATATATATATTTTTATACATTAATTTATTAATATACAATATACAATATATGTAATAAAAAAATATATTCATATATAAATAATATATAATATATACTATATATTATAATGTATTAGATAATATATATAATATATTTAATATATTATATAATATATATAATATATTAATATATAATATAATATATATATATATATTAATATATGTCATATTTAAAAAAAATAAAGTGTTTTCCAAAACTGATATTTGTTTTGAAAAGTTGCGAATAACTCTCCAAAATGATTTTTTTTAAATAAGATGTATATTAATATATGATATAAAGTTATATTAATATATTAATATTAATATATATTTTTATATATAATTATGTCGAGAGGCATTCTACAGTGAAAGCACAGGATGCGTGTACATTTTGTGTCGCTGCATTTATTTTGACCTACGATTACATGTCACATGCATAACAAGAAGTGGAAGAGATTGGATTCGACATTACATGATGCATGATCCCATTCCATGAGTAAGTGCTTCTTTTGGAGGAGTATTGGGTTGGACGTTACATGGATGCATGATCAATATTTGTTGTGCCTTTGGCAATTTTTGTTTCAATTTTCTACTTCAATCCTCACTGTACAGTAGATGAAATCAACCGTTACAAATTTGTGATTTCAATTTTCTACTTCAATTTTCTATTAGAGCACCTGTGGGTTATCAGTGAGGGTCCTTTGTATGAAAATATCTACAAGAGCAACTGGAATTTTAGGCTGGGCTTAAGTATCACACACTAAGCCTTTGAATTTGGCAATGCTTCATGTGGGGCCCACATTCAATACCTTTTTGTTCCCAATTTTTCATTCTCATTTCACTCATTTATTTCACGCTCGTTTCATCCGTATTTCTCAAACAATTCCCAGTTCATTCTCCTTCATAAATACAATTTGTCTCTCCTACTTTTTTGCAATGAATGCCAATATATTCTTCATATTATTTCCTAATTGTTGTCCCTCATTGTTATATATTAAATTTACTCTTAAATTTAAATTTATTTGATAATTATATTTAATACATTTGATTTATTTTTTATTAATTAGTAGATAATATAATTATTAATTTATATTATTTTAATTATATTTAATAATTAATATAATAATTATAAAATATTGTATTTTATAATTATAAATGACATAATCTTATATAATATATATTATATTATATTATTAAATTTTAGTATATAATATAAAATTATTAAATATATTATTATAATATATTCAATATTTTATAATAATGACGATTATTGTATAATAATAATTAATATTAGTTCAATAATAATAAAGTATTAATATTAAATATATTATATATCACTTAATATTTTTATTTTATTTTTTGATAGGTAAATATTTAATTTTATTGATCTTCAAAAAAAAATGTTTTACATTTGAAGCCTGCATATCAGGGAGATTTACAATTGACACAACTCCCCCCAGCCAAAGGCGACAGAACCAGACACACGGCCACCCCAACCATGCACACACCCCAGCCAAAACTCACTGCCACTTAGGCCACCACTCCACCATGCAAAATCGAACCACCACCCAGACACCACTCAACGCCACCCAGCTACCAATACCCGACACCATCACACAGCCACGAACAGCAAAAATGATGAACCATCGCCACGGACCGACGACCACCACCATCGCACTCTGCACGAACCAGGCAAAAACCATCACCACGAACCAACGACAACCACCCCCACACCACACACGAGCCAGGAAAAAAAGGAAGGACAACCACCTTATGCCTCTAGAACAATGCCTTCCACCTCCAAGTATGAACGAAACAACCCCTGCCAATCCACGCCACCCGACGGCTCGAAATGAAAATGGTGTTTAAGGAAAATCAAACCACACATTGCCCGTCGCCGGTGCACGACCAATTTTTGTCGCTTAACGTCCAACAGGAATGAGTACCACCTGATACGCACCCCAGGCATGAAGGCCCTATGCATATCATGCGGTCATGGAAAACCCACCCCCAGCCAAGCCACCATAAGCACGTCCTCAATGCCCACCGTCAGATTATCCCACACAAGTCGATGAACCAGCATCAGGGTCTTCGCTTTACAAACCTTTAAGTCAAGCAAAGTCGCCACGAACCTTGCAGCAATGTCTACGTTTGTGCACCACCTCTCTGTAGTATCCATAAACTCCCTTCCTAACAGAAGCTCCGCTGCCTCGAGGACCAATGGATCCCAAATTTTGAAAATAGATTTCAGTCTCGCCTAGCTAATCCGGCCGTCGAAAGCCCATAGCTTCCTTCCCAAACCCAAGCTCAGTGGAGTCTCCATCTCTGAATGCTATACAACCAAATCGGAGATAAATAAAATGTGTTGAATACAACCCATAAAACGTGTGAACAAGAAGCCCAAGAAAAGAGATACTGCCAAGCACATCCAACGTACACCACCTTGCTCACCCACCATCCTTAGGCAAAGGAAACCACCTGCGAAAATAAATGCTCGCCGCCAACTCCTTGTCAGTCACGCCTGTTGGGCCAAATGGAAAATATATCACTTAATATTAATATTAATACTTTATTATTATTTAACTAATATTAATTATTATTATAGAATATTGGATATATTATAATTAATATTTAATATATTATCCAAACTATTATTATTATCATATAATATAATATATAACTATTATATAGTTTATGGTTATATTATATATAATAGTCTTGATAAATATATATTTATAGTTCTAGTATATTTGTGATAATATATTATATAATAATAATGATTATTATTTAATAATAAATTGTTATTATTAATTAATAGTATTAAATATATCATGCATCATTAAATATATATATTAATAATTATTGTTTAATATTCTTCATTTTAAATTTATCATATATCAAATTGTTTGAATAGATTAATAATTAAGACTATTTTTTTTTTTTTATAAGACTATATATTTTTATTACATGTTTTTATTTTATTTTACAATGGACCATACATCTCATATATATAAATATATAATATAATATATAATTTATATAAATATATTATACATTATAGTTATATAGTATATATTTATATAATAAAAAATAAAATAAAATAAAAACTTATCTTAACATTTAATCTTAACAACTTGTTTTTGAATCCTCCAAATTAAATTGAGAATATTATATTTAATTTATATATAACTAGATAGTATATAAGTATAATATATATATATATAATAATTTATGATATATATTAAATTTTAATAATATAATATAATATATTATATCATTTATATAATATATATAAGATTATGTCATTTGTGATTATAAAATACAATATTTTATAATTATTATATTAATTATTAAATATAATTAAAATAATATAAATTAATAATTATATTATCTAATAATTAATAAAAAATAATTCAAATCTATTAAATATAATTATCAAATAAATTTAAATAATAGAGTAAATTTAATATATAACAATGAGGGACGATAAGGAAATAATATGAAGAATGTATTACTCTCGGTTGCAAAAAAGAGAAAAAAATTGTATTTATGAAGGAGAATGAACTAGGAACTATTTGAGAAATACGGAAGAAACAGGCGTGAAATAAATGAGTGAAACTATTGAATGTGGGCCTCACATGAAGCATTAACAAAGTCAAAGCTTAGTGTGTGATACTTAAGTCCAGCCGGAATTCCAGGAAGAGTAGCTGCATGAATATTCTGCCAAGAAGTAGGCATAAGCACTCTCCAATGGACCGGAAAATGGTGGAGTGGCTGCTATATTCGATGAGATCCCTTACATTCACATTTTTTATCCAGTCAATGGGGATTTACCATTGTTGGCCCTCTCTACAGAAGTAAGTTTCGTTTGGTTTAATTTTTTCTAGTAAATCAAATTGTAATGATGTTCTGCAATTTAAAGTCATAACTAGAATATTACTTATTTCTGCTTATATGTTATAACTAGAGTATTTAAGGAGGTGGAGCATCATTAGCGCCCAAACCAGAAGATAAGTTGATTTACATTTATTCTAGAGGTCTGTAACAAATTTGTGTCGTAGCGCCAAGACTTGGCTTTTCTTGTCCTAACAGCAGTGAAGAGCAGAGTTGCTGCCAAAATCAATCCAAATATTTTGTTTATTGATTGTCATGAAAATTCTCAATACACATTATCTTTGAGGTGCAAAATTCTTCTATCTATAACTATGTTATATGTGATTGTGTTAATGCTTCAAGTCTGTTGGCTCTGCAGGTTAGTCAATCACATGTTTCTTTATTTAATCCTTTTGGAGCTTGAAAATGCAGAGGTATATGTGAATATAGAGCTTGCTAAGAGGCAAGTTAGATGCACCCAAATCAAATAATCTTTGCTAAAGATTGTGGAATTGGGCTTTAAACCTGTCCATTTGTATCTACATTTTTATCTTCCATTTGGGGGTGTGGGTGGGAATTATTCTGGAAAATATTGTGGTATTGAGCTTTACACTTCCGCCAATTTTTATTTGCTTGAAATTTTTTGAAATCCTATTCAACAAAAACTAGTAAAAACCATTTTTTGCATACCTTCTAACGTTTGTGGTAGGCTTGTAATGAAAAGGCAATGGAAGCTGGACAAAAGATTACAAATTTATAAAAATCATTGGTTTGGACATAAAATTACAATCATGTTACAAAATCTCCAATAGGTTTTTAATTTTAAGTGGTCTTTAAAGAGAAAGTTTTTCATTGCTATGTGATTTAGATTCTCTTTGGAGTTGGCAATTTAAAAAGGCAATAACAATGCATGTAGTTTTTTATAAGGAAAAACAGGTTTTGAAGGGACCTTGAAACTCTTTACAAGGACGAAAAGTTGCAAGAGAAACTAAGCAATTAAAATCAGCAGCCCAAAAAACCAAAATGCTATCTAAAGATAAGACATAAGGAACCCGTCAGCAGACCAACAGCAAAAACATCAGCAACCCTGCTGATTAGACAAAAAGGAAAGTCTCAGTTATAGCATTTTATCCAAGACATTCACCGAAGCCATATTCTCCTTAATGACCTCTCCGTGCATATCCACAATATCTTTAAGCTCATCCACAGAAACAACAGCTCTCTTTTTAGTCTTACTCGTCCTAAGACACGGCCCAACCTACACATCTTTCTCCAACACTGGAGCAAACTCCTCAGCTTTCTCCACCTAGTTCGATTCATTGATCTCATCAATCACTTTCTCCAAATCACCCAAGTCAAGAGGTTTACCCGTCCAATTTAGGGCTTTCTCGTTTAAAACAGAGAGACCCCTAGTTGTGGTCTTCAGGGAGTTATTGTTGATATTAACCACATTTTTTAAATCCTCCAACATCTTTCCAATTCTCTCCTCAAGACTGGAAACTTTGTCCTCTAACATTTTATTGACCACCATTTCCAAACAGGAAATCCTCTCCTCATGAGGCACCCCCAAGTGATCCGCGTCAACAACCAACTTATCCAACATAACATTCATAGTTTTAACTTTTCCTTTTATAGCCCATTCCCTCTGATTACCATAGAGCATAGCAACACAAACATCATGCCAATTTTTCATCTGAATATTGAGCTCCTTAACCTCAGCAAACAACCACTTCACTAGAGATAGCAAATTTTGCATCCCATCCTCGATCATCTTGCAGAACATATTCATATTCACATCATTCCAATTGATAGGTGGATCATTTGGCTCAATGCTATCAGGGGCATCTGGATGTTCCATTTTCTACTCCTCTTCAACAGGGGAGTCCTCGACCTTCACCACTTCCACCTTAATCCACTCCTTATTAGGGAAATTAGCCAAATCAGCTAACACTTCCAACCGCTCCATTTTCACAGCCCTTTCAACAAGAGAAAAAACTGAGAACTTGACCGACTCCATCCCCTGCACCTCCATAGGCCCGGGCCCGTTCAACATCTCATCCATACTAACATTGACATCACCACCAGGAACTTTCAAACACAAACAACCACCAGGAACTTTCGAACACAAACAATCATCTTCAGGAACCTTAAGACCAGTTACAAAGGAAATTTCCACCTTCTCGAGCATAGGATCCCCAATAGAGACATACTCGACATCATCATTAACAGAAAGATTCTCACCACCCTTCCCAAGAGGGCTATCCTTCACCGCACCTTCGCTAGGAGACAACAAGGGTTTGTCACTAGAACTAAGAGCCACCACAAAAACTAACTCCATCTTCCTCTTAGCTGAAACTTTTTCTTTCTTGGAGCCTTTTGATTTCCCCTTCAAAGTCTTTCTCATAGACTTAGTCATGGATTCCCGCAATTCCACATCCGTCTCATAGCTCTTGCTCCACTCTTCCGAGTCACCATCCCCTTCCTCAGACCCACCTTCATCCATAGACATTTCCTCAAACTCTGAATCTTCATCCTCAGAACTACCAACCCATTCTGCGACAAAGTCCCCAATATCATAACCAGAGTTTTTAACAGCTTTCTTACTAGGAGTCTTAGGAGAGACCGAAATTAACTTAAGCTTAATATGAGAAAACAAGAGACTCATAAGACCCTCATGAAAAATCACCTTCTTAGGATTTTTTCAGTGATACCAGGAGTCTTAGGAGAGACCGAAATTAACTTAAGATTAACAATGCATGTAGTTGATAAATTTGGAGATTATAATTATGCATAATTTTTCATTAAATAGAGTTAGATATTCATTTATTGATTGTGAAACTAAAATTTATAATCATTACAATTATGAGATAAAACTTGATTGGAAATCCTTTTAAAATTGTATGGCAGCTTGATTCAAACAAAAAGTTGGCTTCAAAGCTTGCAACGTAATATTTGTTCCACTACATTTCAGATTATGAATTTATGAAGATTATGAATTATAACTAAAAGATATTTTAAATATATCTATCTTTAAAATATCAAGTAATAAGATCTATATTTTTAAGATAAATGTATTTAATATATTTATAATAACTAATATTTTTATTATTAATTGAATTGTGTAAGATTTTATTACAATCTTCATATAAATAATATCTAATTTTGTAATATTGTAATTAAATATTTGTTGTCTAATTGATAGATGAGTTATGACAGTGATAAAAAGATGGGCTACTTAATAGTTTAACATCAACAAATTATTGCAAGCCAAATGTATTGTTAGGATATTGCAACAAGACCTATAATACATCTATCTCAAACTAATTACTTAACACTCATGATAAATTAGACTATACTTCACAATTGTATAGTCTTCCAAGTCTTGTAGAATTAATTTCTCTAAAGAATTTTGAATTGATAGAGTGCCATAATTTGGAGAAGATAGAAGGTTTAGAAAGCCAAAGAACATTGGAGACATTCATAATAAGTTACTGTACACAATTTGACACCCTTCCAAGTCTTGTAGAATTAACTTTTCTAAAGAGTTTTGAATTGATAAAGTGACACTAATTGGAAAAGATAGTCTAGAAAGCCTGAGATCATTGGAGATACTCAATATCGATGGTTGTATGTTTATTATAATAGGTACAACTATTACTCGATTTAAGTAAATAAAATAATTCTAGAATAACTTATAATCAAAAAAATCTCTTCGCATATCTATTTAAAATATTCATACTAATTTTATTATTAACTATTATTCTATAGTGGACAACACATATTACACATATTTAAAAAATCAAACACTAATAATATGGGTTAATTTGGGTTAGGGTTAGGGTTTTATGATAAAGCTTGGGGTTAGGGTTAATGTTTAACTAGGGATAGGGTTAGGGTCAAGGTTTAATTAGGGTTGAATTTGGTTTGGGGTTAGGATTAGGTTTCTATGATAAAGCTTGGGGCTAAGGATTTAATTAGGTTAGGATTATTGTTCAATTAGGATCAAGGTTAGGGTTAAAATTTTAATTGGAGTAAAGATTAGGGTTCAATTAGCATTGGGGTTTAGTTAGGGTTAAGGATAGAAATAGTGTTAGAATTAGAGTTTGAATAATAGTTATAACAATGGTTAGTGTTAGGGGTAGAGTTAGGTCTACAATTCGCGTTAGGATTAGTGTCAAGGTCATAATAAACCTAGGGTTATAATTATGGCTATGGTTAGGGTTAGAATCAAGGTTATAATTTTTTTTTTGATAGATAAATAACTGTTATATGGGGCAGCACCCTGTATTGCTTTTTTTTTAAAAGATATTACATTTTGATGTATCGTAGAGCATATATTCCACAAACCAGACCCATTCCCTAGAAAATCCTAGCACAACCCTGATTTAGTACCTTCTACCCAAAATATCCAGGGCAAGAAGCAAAAGGCCTGGAAACATTACAGTAATTTTCCGAAACCAGACTACAACAAGATGGAACTGACACCAAAAAAATAGCATGAGCCCTTTATGAAAACCCAACTAGGCTGACTACAAAACCCCTACTACTTGAAACCAAATTTACAAACCAAAATTTTGCATAAAGGACCTACATACGGCAGACCCACCAGCCTTATTCATCATTGTCCCCATCTGAGTCGTGCCTTTTCTGCCAAGCTTTGAAATCAGCGATCACTAGGCATTTCAGACCACAATTGACATGAGCTGGGATTTTGGTTTTTTGCTCAAGGTCCCTCTCATCATTTTTGCGCCATTCTTCCCCCAGTCCTCATCATCACTGACCACAATATCATTCACTAGCTCTTCATCTTCCACATAGTGCAGGGCCCAGCCACGTGGAAAATTGGTGACCATCTTCGTGACACAAAGAAGAAATAAAATGTTGCATTCACGAACGTCCCAGAGCTTCTCATAAATTTCAGGCTCTATGGTTTTAATCAAAGGAAATTTCATCACCTCCCGACCATGCATGTGGATCATGTAGTAATTTTGAGGCATGGGTATCAATTTGTTCTCATCAACATTGTCTAGCGCCGCATCAATTTCTACCAACCAGGAATGCTCAAAGACCATTTGTGTGAGCTTTTTAGCTCCCTCCTTCGATACCTCAATCTGTAAGAGAACTGCCAAAAACATGGCAGGAATTTCAAAATTGGACCTTGCCCTATGGTAGGCTCTCAAAAACTCAGGACCTAGCACTCGCTTTACTTCCCTTAGGATTACTGGGTGCGGAGAGGATAGCAACCCCTGTAAACCTTTATCTATGATTTCACCTCTAAAGGCATGTTGTTGTTTATCCGAGTTGAGTGCGAGCGGAGTCTCCATTTTAAGCTAACTGCTAGCTGCTTACACCTGTGACAGAGAAAGGCACCTACACACCACCTGTTGCTCTAGATTTTATAAGTGTTACTATTACTTCAAGAGGCTTCTTTAAGTTTAATAAAGAATTATTCTCGACATTGATTCCAAAGCCCGATGTGCCATTATTAAGAAGCATGTCCTTTGGCCACTCATTTATTGCGAATGAGTCCTTTTCACAGATGATGAGCCTAACCTAGTTCATCTCTAACGGAGAGGCCTTAGCAAATGACCTTCCACACACATCGCACGTATTAAGTCCCTTCCTCTTCACTTCAATTCTGGCGGTTCTAAATGAGTACTAGGTAAAACCATGATGGGCCCCAACTAGACGTCATTCACAAACGACCTTGCCACATGGGATCCAATGTATACATCTCCAGACACCCAATATGAAGCTCACTCAACTGGGATTCTGAAGTCACTACAACCGTGTGAGGGAGAATGCGGGGTGATGCTAGCCACCATGTCATTCAAAAATTTCCCAAGTTTTTATTTAAAAACCTTAGCCTATATCTCCTTGACTTTTTTCTACAACTTATTTTTCCAAGTTGTCCACTCTTTGGTTCCCTTCCTTATAGATGTGTGATACTTTGTATTCCTCAAACCTTCCCAGAAGTTGAGAAATTGTCTAGAGCCAATGATTCAGTTTCCAATTGGGAGAATTTTTCTGTCTTATCGAGTTGATCGTAATTAGGGAGTCTCCTTCTAGCTGAATTCTCTTTGCTTTTATGGAAATACCCATCTGAATTCCCATTAGTGTTGCTTGGAATTCTGCCTCATTGTTTGTGCAGATTCCAAGTGGATCGGATTTTTCTACTATTGTCTCCCCCTTCTCATTTTGGCCACACATCCAGCACCACCTAGGCCTGGGTTGCCACGAGACACCCCATCAAAGTTGATCTTGATCCAGCCACTTTCTGGAGGTTCCCATCTAACTTCCTTTCTCTTTTGTTGTGAAGCGTTGTGTCCTGGACCTATTACTTTGGGGATGATGAGCCCCTTGAAAGCTTGTTTCATATGGTCATCCCAATTTTAGTATGTTCCTTGCTTCCTTGAATTTTATTTGATTGCTTCATTCACTATTTCAGTGATCATTCCTTCAATTTTTTCACACAACCTTACTAGCGTCATTTCCTTATTTTGAAAGATCCTTTTGTTGCGTTCCTTCCAAATTTCCCATATGATTATTGACGAGGCTATGGGCCAGATGCTGTCAAATATTGCCTTTCTTCTTGGATGGGGCCACATATTGAACCATGTCAATAAGCAATTTGGCAAGGGTCTTTGCCAATTTATTTTTCTCATGAAATGTTGCTAGCATTGCTCTGAGTATGGACAGTTAAGAAGTAGGTGGTATGTGTCTTCATTATCATTTTTGCATAAAATACATCTCCCTAGGCCCTGAATTTTGAAGGTGGCTAATCTATCCTTTGTTAGGATCTTTTTTTGAATTGCCATCCAAGCAAACACCCATGCTTTCGGTAGAAAATTTCTTCCCCACAACAGTTTGCTTGGCCAGTTTTGTCTTACTTCTACTTGTTCCTTTAACCTATAACCAAGCTTAACAACATATGTTCTAGATGAGGAATCACACCACCTTATGATATCTTCTTGGTTAGAAGGAAAGAATTTCCTTTCTTTTAAGATTGCAGCCAGAGCATCTTTCAGGTTTTGTGGTGCTTCTAGGTTTTGCAAGGAGTTCCATTCCCATTCTTGCACACCTTCCCTATATATCATCCTTCCATAGTTGCATACCTTCTCTCCCCAGGTTCTTATAGTTTCTTCTCTGATTTGATCCAAGTTGGGAAGTGTTGCCAAAACTTTTTTACCATTCCATGAATCATTCCATAAGGATGTTGACTTACCATCTCTCAATTCCCAAGTCACATGATTTGTAATTATGTCCCTACAATCCATCAAATAGTTCCAGATGGTTGATCCTCTAGGAGGGTTCTCGGTTGTGAGAATTTGAATTAGAGAGTCTAAGTCTAGATATTTTCTTCTCAGGATCCTAACCCATCATTGATATCCTTTTGCATACATTTCCCAAATGAATTTTTCACCTACCGCCATGTTCATCAGCCTCAATTTCCTAAGACCTACTCCACCAGCCTCTTTGGGGGTGCAGACTTTTTTCCAAGCCACTAGTGGAAATTTTTGTTGATCTCCTATGCCACTCCAAAAGAAATTTCTGAATATTTGATTGAGCTTTTCCTCCACTACTATTGGGAGTTTTAGGCAAGCCATTGAGTAAATTGGTATTGCTAAAAGCACTGCCTTCACCATCAATAATCTTCTTGTTGAAGATAGACATTTCCCCTTCCATGTCCCCATCTTATTCTTACAACTATTTATTATCCCTTCCCAATAGCATTTTTTGTTGATGCCTACAAAAAGTGGGGTACCCAAAAATCTCCCTGGAAATTTTGCCACTCTCAGACCTAAAATTCTTACCAGATCTCTCTAAAGGCTCGGTTGAGTATTGAGGAAAAAAACCTCAGATTTGTGCCAGTTTATACTTTGTCCTGATGCCTGGCAATATTCATCCAAAAATGTTTTTATGGTTCTTGCTTCTCTCCTACTTGCCATTCCAAACAAAGCTGTATCATCAGCAAACTGCTGATGTGTTGAGTTCTCAACACTATTGGCTGCTTTCCCTCCTTTCCATTTTCCTTCATGCCTTAGTGTTGTTATTCCCCTTCCCATTACTTTTTCCATGATGATGAACAAGAAGGGGGATAGGGGATCTCCCTGCCTTATCCCTCTCGAAGAAGTGAAAAAACCCTCAGCTGACCCATTTACCAATACTAAGAATTTTGTCATGGAGATACAGCTTTTAATCCAATTTACCCAATCCTCTTGAAAGCCAAATTTCTTGAGCACCTGCAGTAGGAATTCTCTATCCACCATATCATTGGCTCTAAGTATGTCCAATTTAATGATCATACATGGGCCTCTTTCCTTTCTAGCCGAATGCAGGGTTCGTGAGTTGATATTATGCCTTCAACAATTGATCTACCCAGGGAAAAACCACTTTATTCCTCCAAGATGATGTTCCCTAACACTCCCTTTAGTCTATTTGATATTACTTTCATGATCACTTTATACACTGTGTTGCATAGAGCAATTCGTCTATAATCCCGCATCCTCTCAGGGTCCTTTTTCTTGGGGATCAATGCCAGGAATGTATGGTTTGTTGCTCCCAACATGGTCATCTTTTTTCTTGATTCTTCTGTTGCCAAGTATAAATCTTCTCCTACTATTTCCCATAATTTATGGAAGAAGCAAGTAGGAAAGCCATCTGGTCCCGAGGATTTATCTGGATTTAGTTGAAAAGTCACCTTTTTCACCTCTTCTTTACTTATTTGCTTAAAAATCATTTTATTTTGTTCTTCTCCTATGATCTTTGGGATTGAATCCAATAGTTTGTTCCTAACTTCCTCATTATTCCCTGATGGTTTGTTCAGGATTGCTTCGAAAAATTTCACTGCCTCCTCATTAACTTCCTCCAATGACTGGGTTATTGATCCATCTTCTCTTGTTATGGATGTTATTCTATTCATGCTTCTATTGGTTACTACCATTCTATGAAAAAACTTTGTATTTTAGTCACCTTCTTTGAACCACGTCTCCCTTAATTTCTACCTCCAGAAGCATTCTTCTCTTTTCAAGATCTCTGATAGTTCTTTTAGGTATTTTTTCGTCTCAAAGTCCACCCCATCCATTCCTTCTTCTATGATATGTTCATTGAGTGTGCATAGTTCCTTTTCCACCTGTTCTTTTTCATGGAAGATGTTCTTGAAATGTTCTTCGTTCCACTCTTTGAGTTTGTTTTTCACATAGTTCAATTTTTTGCTCAGTATATACAAGCATGAATGATTCCCTAACTGTGGCTCCTGCCACCATTCCTTAATCAAATTTGGGAGCTTTTCATCTCTGGTCCACATTTTCTCAAACTTGAATGGGCAACCTGTTGGGGTTGCATTTGGTTGTATTTGTAACTGCACCAAGAAATGATTTGAACCCACATAGGGCAAGATAGTGGCTTCATATGTTTGGTTACTTCTTCCCCATTCCCCAAACAAAAGGAATCTATCCAACCTCTCAGCTATTTTTGTAAATCCTTTTCTTCTATATGTCCAGGTAAAGGTGCCATTTTTTGTTGTTATATCCATTAGATGATTATTATCCACAAACTCCTGAAAGTCCTATTGGACTCTTGTGATTCTCCCTATCCCACCTCTCTTTTCTTCGCAATTTAGGGTTGCATTGAAGTCTACTGCTATGATTCCTTTTTCTCCTCCAAGTTTCGATACGGCCTGAGAGATTTGTTTCCAAACTACTCTTTTCTCTCCTATTTGTGCGGGGCCATATGTATTGATTAATGTAAAATGCTCATTTCTTTGTAGCACTTTGCATTTTATTGCTATCCAATTCATGTTTTCCTCTAACAATTCCCCTAATACTATGAGTGGGTTCTAGATAACACCTAGACCTCCTAAAGCCCCTTTCTGCCCTTACATAACAACCTTCTTGTTGCTTCCACCTTTTCATTCTATTTTTTATTTCTTTTGTATCCCATTGTGTTTCTTGTAGTATGAATATATCTGCTTTGAATTGGTCAATTTGGCACTTGACCATACACCATTTGTTAGGGGTGTTTAAGCCCCTAACATTCCATGTTATGATCCTCATTGGGTCTGGGGAGGGAGAGCCTCCTTCCCTTTCCATAGTTTTGTTTGGCTCGCAACATTTGCTGCTATTTCCAGTTTAGCTTTATTGGTTTTAGGGCCTCTCTTCCCCTTCCCCTTTATGTTTGGCTTTTTTAGCTTAGATTGGTTATGTTCTAACATTCTTTCCTCCCACAACTCCCCTTCTTCCGCTTCCTCTTCATCCTCCTCCTCTGATTTCCAATCTTCACCTAATTCATTGTCTAAAAAAGAGTTTCCTTCCTCCCCCTTCTCCTCCTGATGAGATTCTTGAGCTACATTTCCTTTTTTAACAGTTGTTTCTTCCTTTTCCTTTGTTTCCTCTGCTTCTCCTTCTTGAGCTTCTCTGGAATCTTGACTTATGTTTTATGGGATCTTTCTGTTAATCAAGACTTCTCCTATTTGTGTTGATATGGCTTTTTCCAAGTCTTTGGTATGCTTCAAGAGAGTGCTCAAATCCTTCTGTGCCTGCAAAGTTATTTCTTCAGTATTTGACATTTCTTGGCTTGGGATTATATTTGTTCTCTAGTCGTGACCTCCCAGCTTCCTCTTTTTGGAACTCTTTTCAAACATTTTTTCTAGGCCTTCACCCCTTGGCACTATCTTGCCACCATTTCCACCAAATTTTGCTATTGCTCCGATTGTGATATTTTGTTTGCTACCCATGGGGTTTTCCTCTTCCACTGTGCCAGAGCTTCCTTTCCTGATCTCCTCCCTGAAGAGACACTTCCCTATCTTATTAACTTCACTCTTGGCTACTTTCTGAATCCAACTCCCAAACTCCGACAGGATTTCTAGGCTTTTGTATATCCCTACACCTTCCTCAATTTCTACCAGAATGTTTTCCTTTGCATCTTTTTTCCCATTTATGAAATCTTCGTCTATTCCCAAGAAAACTCCCAAGGAGTCACCAATCTTGGTCATAGCCTCCACACTCCAATATTTTGAAGGGAGGCCAATCAGTTTTAACCATGTTGGGGTTTGTTTGATCTTGTAGTGCCATGGGTCAAAATTGGATTCCCAGTTTTTGCAATGAAAGTTATGACCATTGAAGAAAAGGGGTTTGCTAAATACTATTTGTTGTTTTAGATCCCAGTCTATACATTCTATCAAGTAAAAGGCATTAGGAAGAGGTTTAATGCTTACCTGGTCTTTAAATTTTTGTTGCCACTAGTTCATGATTTCTTCTTTTGGATCGCCTGGGCTGCACCGTTTCGCGAAGAGGGCATGATCACGCAGGCTCTCCACTCTTCCTTTAATGATTTTCTCTGGCATTGAGAAGAGTTTACTGCCCCATGGTTTAGCATTTGCTTTTGACCCTCTTTCTTTCCCTCTTTTATAGCTGAAATAGCCTCCCTTTCTCCAATTTCATTGAGGTTTTTAGTGATTTGAACCTCTTGGAGGTCTTTTATTATTCCAATGGGCTCCATGATACAGGGAACTATCCCTGTGAATATGGTCTTCTCCCAAATTGTTTCCTTGGTAGCTATGATTGTTATTGTTATTGTTCTTTCTTTTCCAAGGTTCTTCTTTGTTGTTGCTACTTCGGTTGGTTCTCCTATCCCCAGTGGCATTCCAATGTCTAGCCGTCGGTGCCCTAGGGTTTTCATTTTTCTCAAACCGCCCACTCCTGAAATTGCCATTGTTTAAATTTTCCTTTGGATTCCATCTATTGGGGTTTTGTTTACCCCACCTTCCTTTCTATTGTTCACTAGGGAAGCCATTTTTCCCTCTGTTCTGATTTTGGTTACTTCCTTGTTCTTCTTCCTAATGCTGATACCAGGGGATGCCTTTATCGATCCATCTTCCATTCGAAAAAACCCATTGAGGGATATGGGTTGCCTCATTCTCCTTTGTTGATTCAGATCCTGCTTTTCCCGGTGTTCTTTCCTCAAGTTCGTCACCCCATCACCTTCTTTCCTAGTCGATTGCTTCCTATCAATTCCCGCCTTTTGCAAAATTTTGCTCCGATGCACCACCTTGAGCCATTTTTTTATATATATTTTTAAAATTCTTAAAATACATATTAGAAATATATTAGAATTAAGGTTATGATTATGGTTAAGGATAGGTTGGTATTACAATAGGGGATAGGATTCAATTAGGGTTATAATGTAATTAAGGCTAAGATTTGATTCATTTTAGGGATTAGGATTATATTTAGGGAACAATTAGGATTAGGTATATCCAGTTCAATAAGGGTTAGTGTTAGTATTAGGGATAGGGTAAAATTAGGGTTAGGGTTTAATTATGATTATAGTTTAATTAGGGTTAGAGTTCAAGTAGGGTTAAGGATAGAGTTAGGGTCAAAATAGGGCTTAAGTTAGGGGTAAATTGCAGTTATTGTTCACTTAGGGTTAGCTTTAGGGTTTTGTAAAAAATCTTGGGGCAACAGTTAGCATTGAGGTTTAAATAAGGTTAGGGTTTGGGTTTGGGTTTAATAAGGGTTAGGTTCAATTAGGATTAGGCTAAGTCACAAGGCTTGAATTAAAATTCGAGTTTGGCAACATTGAAATTCGGATAAGTTCGACAAGGAAAAAATTCAAAAAGTAAAAAAAATGGATTAAATTTGTCTTATATAATTTTGATTTTTTTTAAATATAAGTAATAAACTTAAAATAAGTAAAAAAATAATAAATTAATATACTAATATGTTTAAATATATTAATAAAGCTAAATACAAAGCAAAATATATAATAAATATGATGAAAATAGGCACCTCGAGAAGGATAACTCTCGGCGTATTTTATATATATTATTTAATATATGTATGCTAGTTTTCTAGTGTGCTCTCATAGCATATGGTATGTTGCAAGGGGATGTGTGTTAATTGATTCTTCATGTTTATTTATGTTTATTCCATTCATGTTGATGACACATTATTTCATGTGTTTGTTGTAAGGTGAGTTGTGTGTAGCAATGTCATTGATGCATGTGTATTAAATTGTCAGTTATATTATTTTATTTTATTTCATTCATGATCGTGTTAGAAAATTACAATAATATAGAAGGTGAAATGAATGTAGGAGATGCATAACAAATATGACATAGAAAAAAGTCAGTGTCAAATTAAATAAAAAAGAAAAGTTAAAAACTAAAATTAGTTGATATATAAGTAAAGTATAAGAATGCATAAGGTCTCAATCAACAAATTTTAGAGGAATTGTCATTCTAAGAGGTGATCCTCATCCCAAAAATACCATCAATCTCTTTGTCCTTGAGTAAAGGATATTTGCTTGATAAGACATTACATTCCTAGTAAAAACACTAGAAATAGTTGCAATTATTGATTTATCCTTCTTTACCCATTGTTCTTACTTCTTGTGAAGTGGCTCCATAAAGAAGTTTTACATTTTCTCAACCATAACATATTTCTTAGGTACTCATGAAGAACTAGTTTACTCTAGAATGAAACATGGGTTTATCATACATAATGCTCTTATTCTTCTCTTGCTTTCTTGATACATTAGTAATTTGGTTTTCATAAGGATAATTTGATCCATACATATGTAAGACCATATGGTTAAACACTCTATGGTATGCCATTTGAGTTTCATTATACCATTTATTTTCACATGTTCTAGAATGAGGTCCACAAACAATTTTTTTATTCTTGCTCATATTTCTCCTTTGTTCTTCTTCTATGTGAAATTTATATAAATCAGCATATCATATTTTCACTCATATGGTGGCTCCAAGAGTCTTCACAAATGCAACCAAAGTAAAATGAGCCAAATCAAATAATGGCTTATGTGGGGTTCTATCAACTTAAACCATTTTCCTTTATGAAAAAACTTAACACGTTGATGCAAAAAGAATGAAATTATTTTGCATTGGTCTATCCATGGTCTATCAAGTAACACATCAAACTATTTGCAGATGGAATAGCCTGACATTATAACATTGGAAGTTCCTTAAGACCAACTCTTAAATGTAAGAATGATGCAACCCATATGATTGCAATCAAAGTTATATTAGTTATTTTCAACAAAACACTAGAATGTACATAAGCTTATTGCTCAATATGATGACCAAATAAAAATTTGCTACGTATATTAAACTAGTATGCTTGATCAATGAAAAAGAAAGCAAGTGAAGTATTTCTAACATTCACATTTGCATTTAAAGGACCATAATAGGTACTATGTGGAATCTCATCATTAGAAAATGCAATCAATGGAGAATCGTGACAAGAACGTGTATCTCAATTATGTACCATACCCACAAAAGCATATGTATGAGCCAATGTGTGAGAATCACGGTAATAATCCTCCATAGAATCTCTAACAAGATATGCAAGTGTAAGAGTAAAACGATCATGTTCATGATGTGTATAGCCATTGTTAGTATGGCTAAAAAATGGATTAGTATAAATTTTCAAATTTTGAATGGGGAGAGTAACTAAAGGACTGCCCCCCTTCATTGGCAACTTCTATATGAATCATATTAGTGTCTATCAAATCGTGCTCTTTATGTTTCAAAGTCATACACCCTTGAGTATGATGACCATTAACTCTATTAAAGCTACAAAATACATTCTCATTATAGTTCTTGTGTAATCCTTTGGTTGGATCTAGCGAACAATTGGTAGAAGAGATAAAATTAGAGCTCAACAAAATTTGAAGCATAGATCCAAGGGCTATTGTAACTAAGCAAACTTTCTAAAGCATGAAGCTTGAAAGAAGGCACATTGAAAGTATAAGCAACATGATGCAAATTATCCTATTTTTCTTTAAAGGATTAGACTATGGGAACTTAAAAGGATAAGAAAATGTACAAGAACATGAGAAGATAAACTATATTTAAGCACATTAGAGGCAAACAAATTCAATTCAATTTTACTCAAATGAGCACACATGTCCATACAAGAAGAAAAGTTATTCCAAGTAATGGTTGTCTTATATAGGTGACAACATCCCCTTAATAAAATGTTTGCAATTTATTTTCATTAAATTAACAATGTAACTTAGGACGGAAGGAATGAAATCACGTACTCATGGCATGCACTCATTAGATCATTGGTCACATTCAAACAAATATGCAGTAGTAGTCTTTAGGCCCATATTGATTGTGAAGTGCTTAAGAAATGCTTTGACTAATTTGAAAAAAGATTGACTAGATCCTTGAGGTAAAGAGAAAAATCACTCAATAGCATAATCTTTCAAAGTACATGGAAAAGAATTAGCCAAAACTTTATATTCAAACCCATGTCTAAGCATGTAGTAGTTAAGGATCTTAAATGTGTATTAGGATCACATTTTACCATTGTACTTTCAAATTGAGGTGCCACACAACCACTAGGTAAAGGATAGGTAACAATATCGAATGCAAGTGATGTATTTTATGCCTCAAAATATGCAACTTTGTCTTGACCATTAAACTTGGTATCAACCTTACTCTACTCTATCTAGCTTGGAATAAGTGCATCCAAGGTAAAAGTAGGGATGGTGGTAGAAAGAACATGGAAAGAAAATTTAGATATAGATAGGTTGATAGGAGAAAGTGATAAGGCATAGGCATGACCACAATAGGGGGAGTGGAATGTGGTATAGAATAATTTATGGAATGAGGTATAGATCTAGGAATAGAGAAAAGAATAGAGTGAGGGATGATAATAGTAGAGATAGGGATAACACTAAAATGATGGGAAGAAGAGGCAACACAAGTTGTGAAAGAGGAAATGGTAGAAGAAACACTACTAACATAGGTAATCATGGAACTTGTAGGGATAGCATGGAAAGTAGGTGAAACAATAGTAGGATGGGAGAAAGAAGTGCAACCATAGCAATTGTCTCCAACATGATAGGGGGTGGAAAAATGAGGCATCCCAAATTGAGGAACAAAAGGCAAATGTGTGGAAAGAGCACCACTCAAAGAACTAGAAGGGGCAACCTTAACACCAATGCCTTGAAGCACTTACAAACCACATGACTTAGTAAGTATCAATTCACATATTTCCAAGGAGTTTTAGAATGAGAGGATAGGGGAACGAGGGGATGGAGAGACCAAGGACCTTGACTTGGGAACTAGGGGATGTAGTTGGCAAGGATCTAGGGGTAACACCCCCAATGGGGTTAAGGGGCGATGCCCCCCATGGAGTCAAGGGGCAACATCCCTCACAAGGGTCTAGGGGCAACATTATTTTCAATTTTTTTATCAACACCAAATCCTTTACATTTCTAGCCAAATCTACATTTTTCAAAGAAATAACAATGAAGCCAAAGAATCCTATTAGTCTAAATGATGAGGGTTATGCAATTTTTATAGCATTTTAGTGCTTAGGGTGTGAATGGGGCCCATTAGACTATTAGGGTTAGGGTTAGTGGCCTAAATTTTAAAAAATATATTTTTTAAAATAGTTTTTATAGTATTAGACATGGGGAATAACAAGTTTGCAAGGCATTCAAGGGAAGTGGTTGAATTTCTAAGGGTCTTAGGGACATCCCAACACCCCCTCAATGTCCCCATTATAGGGACACCCCAAAAATGTCTCCTCTTTGAGTAAAACATTCCAAGGATACCAATTTTCTACTAGTAGTGCGAGCATAGTAAGAGCATGTCCCCTTGGCATCATGTCATCTCAAGGACATCCCCATCCAAAACTAACTAAATTTTTGGAGGGGCAAACATGTCCCATTGAGCATTATCAAATCATGAGAGGCTTTGTATCCACATCAACCAAACTAACAAGAACATGTGCAAACTATTATTCTACATGCCCCTCATGATAAAATTTCTCAATGTTAGGGGCAACAAGAGTACCCATATCAAGGCCATCAAAAACACCATTCTCATTTGGGTCATTTAATGATTCAAACAAGGGCTTCTCCTTAAGGGGAAATGAGTATATGGATGAGACTTTGGCATACAAACAATTCACAAACTCTAAGGATAAATGATATCAAATTGAGGTAAGGTCCATTATACATCAGCAAATGAAACCCCAAAGGCAAAAATAATGGTAGGTAGTGAAGGATGAAAACCAAATCACATCATGAAGCACAAAACCCTAAGGAAAGATAGGTCAATGAATCATAAGCAAAAGGTAATTGAAACCCTAATGAGATTGGAAAAATTACAATATGCAAACAAAAATCAATTTGAAAATCCTAATAAAAAAAGAATAAACCCAACGTCAAACCCTAGGTCATGTCACAATGACAAGTTTTCCAATAAATGTGAAGGAATAAATCACATCTCATATAATTTCCTAAGTAAATTGATTAAATCAATAATAAATGCCTTAGATTTACAGCAAGGACTAGAATGATAAATGCATAGTAAATTTATGAAATCTAAATAAATTAAATACAATACTCAGCTGAATTTTGAATGATTGAATATATCATAAAAGTTGCTAAGAATTAATTTGTCAATATGCTAAAAACAAGGCCTCAAAATCTATAAATTATCTATATAAACTATATATATTCTAATCTAATTCAAATGTGTGCTCGCAATGCTGATCGTTGCACCTATGGAACTAAAACTAGACTCGTAGAAGTGAATTGGTAAGGAAAGGAAGACTACAATATATTTGCCTTGCCTTGTCACACCTATATCTAAAGGGGTGTGGTATCTATAGCCATTATTTGAGAACTTGCTAGGCAAGGATTGATTTTCCTTTGCTCCAGCCCCTAAGTGGACCAATTCAACAGTTTTACACAATAATCAACCATGCAATATGCCTAGGATGATGATGCAAGTGAATGGCACAATTGGGATGCTCTAATGTGAGTAATATTTTATTATTTATCTCAAACATTATTTGCAAATGAACAAGAGATGTCCTTATAAACAACATAGCTCACAAATCCATGTAGATGTGCACTTGATTGGTTCACAACGACTAGTAAAAAAGGTCAATGAGATTTAAATTTAAATTTTTTATTTTAAAAGTTTAAAGTACAATTTTTTGTGCGGAAACATGCATCAATTCTATACATACACAAATAAATTGAAGTGACAATTGAAAAATCTAAAAATTAAAACCAATTCCTCGAACTAAAATAAATTTATGAATCAAATTTCACACAAAAACATCACTTAAAATGGCATAGAGATGCAATTTTCACTGTTAAAACATTGTAAATCTTTGAGCTAATCCGTAACTCCAGCAGGGTTCCTATCAGTTTGTTTAACCAAATACTTCATATTCCATCATCAATTTTAGGTATATGTCCAGTGTAAGAAATTTAAATTAGCTACATTAGCGGCTAGCCAATCAGCTAGCTTCATTTGCTCCTAACATAGAGGGTGAAAATAAGAATATTCAGAGCATTTCACCAGCCCAACCTTGTAATAGAATTTAAAATTCCATCTTCTAATTATGGTCTTCAATATCCCTTGGCAAAACTTAACTAGCAATAAAGGGGAGAACCATTGACTCTTACCTAGAGACAAATCCAATAAGATGTGTTTTTGCATCATCTTGCTTGTCAAACTAAACAGCTAGGGATTTTTAAATATTGGGTAAAAAATTATTTTTGTTTTCTAGAGAGGCCTTAAAGAAGACCCTACCACCCAAGAAAACTAAGCTCAAAATCACATGATATTGATCATACTATAGCATATCTTTTTTTATAGTGTTCAGCTACTGTAGAACACAAATCCAAAATAGGATTGGCTTGGCATTCAATAAAACAGGACTTTTCCTAGGTTGAACTTTTCGGAGAGATTCCTGATATGACTTTCTCAAGGTATTTTTTATGTTTTCATTTAGGTAAGAGATGCTTGTCTGTAGGCTAAAATCTTACAATGGTATTTAATGTTTCTATCTGTCTAACTCCTTTAAATTTATTTTTATCCGCTCTTTACAGCTATTCCAGAAGTCAACTGCTTTTAATTCATTTTCTATATATTCTTTACACTTGTTCTAGTTGTCAATTATTTTCATTTTATTTCTAGATATCTTTAAAGTTGTCCACCCTCTTTTGATTCATTTTTGTCAACCCACTTTGCATGTCAATAAGATTATTAGTATAATTACAATGGTATCGAGGGGCTGTAATGGAGTAGATGGTTGAAAAAGAAAAAGAAAAAGAAAAAGAAAAACCCTTTGCATAATTTGATAGGCCTTTTTATGTGAAACATTCATTACAACTATTTGTGTATACATTTATTTAAAAACCTAGTAAATTAGTCTTAAAGATATCTATCTCGGTGATGCTGAGGGATGTCAATTTCTAGGTGCCACCCTAATATAATCCAACATAGACGCCTCAAAACTGATATATCTTGACATCTTAAAATAGATGTATTTTAAAATATCCATATTTATTTTTATTGAATCAATGCAATGAATTTACAAAAAAAATAACAGCCAAAAGCTGTCAAGGAGAAGCTACAAAACAAAGACCAACCGTCCACAAGAACACTATAATCTAACAAACATGACACAAACTACAACAGCAGCGAACAGCTGCAAGAGAAACATAGCAGACACAAGAACCAAGCATCAAATACAACAGCAGCGAAAAGCTGCAAGAGACACACATCAAACACTAAATTTTAACATACGCTGATGTATTTTAAAATATCCATATTAATAACTTATAATGGTTAATCACTAACTATAATATATTTCTTTAATCATGTACTTCTTTGCCTAGAGAAAATTGTCTCCAATGTTGCCGGATCCACCTTGTAGCTACCAACATAAGCCATGAGAAAATGGAACTTGGCAGCACAGGAAATGCATGTAAACCACTAACAGTGACAAGAGAGTACCCCTATGGACATGTTCTAAATGTTGAATGAGAAGAGTTAAATCTAGAAATGGAATGCCCTGAAGATTGAAATGCTTTTTCTAAACCAAAAGGATCTTCCAGAAATTGATGATCTGCAAATGCAAATCGCCATATTGAGGAGATATTATTGAAATGGAGAAAGTGTTAAGACTTAAGTCATGGAACTCGAGCATAGGAATTGTCGAAAACATTCCTGATGGATGTCATCCCTACTTAAGAGTAGAATGTACGGGAGGCAATGAAGTGGGAAGAGAATATGCCAACATTGAAGATATTAAGAGTCCATATTAGAGCTGTTAAGTATATAATTTAATGTTCCAGGCTGTACTTCAAAATTATTGCTATCTACCCCACAGCTGTTCTAGCTGTCCACCAGATTTTAATTTATTTTTAACTATCTTTGCAATAGTTCCAGTTGTCCACCTTTTTTTGAATTATTTCCATCTACCCGTTTGCATGAGTATGATACCCTAACAATAGTTAAATGACCAATAGTAATACTTGTCTTCATCAGTGCCTTCATTGAACATAACATCAACTATGTTTGTTAGTTTCCAATAGGATGGAATGGCAAAGCTCCCCTCTCAAAGAGAACCAAGCAACCTACTCATGGGCCCATAATTACATTGCTCTTCATCAAGAGTATCAACATCATCAATTGGTTCATTAAAATCACAAGCAGTGTCAGTACCAGTTATGAGGTATTTCAAACATAATCTTTACACCACCATATGTTCCTGTTCCATTGGCTCTTTGAGGCCTCTGCAGGATATCAAAGAGTTATTCATTAACCACAATTCATCCCGTAACTTCACTCTTTCCCCATTCCAATCCTCCAGCTGAGACACTTGTTTACCAGCCTCGATGAAACAAGTATTAAATTCCAAATAACTGAGCTGCTGGCTGCTGTTGTGGCTGATGTTGTAGCTGTGATTAATTTCTCCAGTTAGCCTTCATTTATATGTGGCAAAAGGTTTCGCTCCATAGACACAAATCTGAGTGTAACACCTCCACATTGCTTCAGCTTGCACATGTTGTCCTATACGTACATTGATAGTTTATTGTTCTCAGATAATTTGGTCGACAGGAACCATCTTTGGATTTTTTAAATTTTTTTATCCAATCCTGAATATTTGATGGCTATTTAAGAATTTCACTTCTGATTTATTTTTGCAATAAAAAAAATGATTTTGTTTTGGGCACAAAGATGGACTGGGTATATATAGGTTTGCACTTGGCCCATGATGTACCCAGGAAGCTCCCACATTCTTGGGCCATACCCAAGGTAATCCTAGTAATATTTGACTCAATGATGACCCAAATTATCTTTACTATATTACCATCTGGAATCCAATTTCATTTAGGATTTGACCCTACTCGGTACAAAAATTTACATTAATGAAAACTAATTAATGCAGTAGGAGAGAAAGAAAAGCAAAATTCCAGAAACTAAGCAAACTATTGGGATTAAATGATAACATAAATGCAAAACAGAATTGTTTGGATTCTCATTGAAATTTGGAAACAGTTCTACAAACAGCTATCCCAGCTTATTGTCTTTTCATTACAAAATATTAAATCAGAAAAGGGTCTACTCTGCAACTCAGCCACCGTCCCCAGTCTCCTTTCCTCTGATAACACCCCCTCTTTTCACACAGGAAAATGCGTTCTTATCCTTCTTCCCCTTCAAGCAACGACCACTCCCCACCATCCGTTCATTCATGACAAAGAAAAAAAAATAGAAAATGGAGAGGACTGCCATTTCCTTTGTAACCGCAATGCCCAAAATAGTCTCCACCATCATTCAATGCCCACACTATGTAGGTTTCAAATGTCTATTAAGGTGCGCCATCACACAGGAGATGGAAATAGAAGTCTGACAAAACTGCAGCAGGTCTACAAAAATAGAGAAAACATTAAACAAGAAAACAAAACTGACGCCAATGAGGAGGGTGAGGTGGATGCCACTGCATCACTAATCTTGGTGCCCAAAGCTGCACAGAGTATAAACACTTCCAAGCAGTTTTCTGATCACTAATCTGAGTGCTCCAAGCCAGACAATGCACCTCCAAGTACTCAGAAGTGCTTCTTACCCAATGATGTGATAATCAGCAGAATGTTAAAAGAGCAAGCCCTCTCATATCTTCATAATCATTCAGAAAAGCTCCACCTCAAAGTCCAAGCGATATAATCTATAATAAAGTATTTTTTTCTTTATAGAAATTAAAGAGAAACTTGGGCATTTCATCCAGCAACTCGGTACAGGTTTAAAATATATAGAACAAAATATCTGATAAGGCCTCAGACATTAAAATATGAACAGGGTAATACCGTGCATCCTTGTCTCAACCCTAAGTGGGAAACAATCAGAATGAGAACTGTTAACTAAAACAGAAACTTGAGACACTTGTCTGGTTATGAGTTGAAAGCACATTAAATTATGCCATTCGCACCAAGTAACTTTCATTATTTCAAGAATAAAGTGCAATGCCAGACAATGATAAGCTTTATAGTTTATTGACATCAATTTTTAACACTATTAGTGGTTCCTAGTACCTACTCATGCTGTAACGAACCTATTTATTATCTAATAATTATCCTGACAAATACAGGAAGGATGTAACCCATCACAATTGTATTAGCATCTATATAAGGATGTCATATGTATTACTGTAACATAAACTTGTATGTATCTAATTATTTAATATACTATATTTGCGTATGATCTCTTCCTTTCTCTGTACCACCTGCATAGTCAAATGACAAATAGATGTCGACAACTGCAATGCAATTAAATTATGTCAATGAAAAAAGTCATTTGGTATATTTGAAATCACAAGTCCCATGAAAGGAGAAACCAAAGAGTACACTTTTGCTATTATTTTGTAACTCCCATTGCAAAGGGATGGGCCACCAAATCAACAAGACATTTGCATCCCAATATTTGAGACCAATGTAATAGATGATGAATTGACAGACGGGCTTATTTAACTAGTCAGTTGGACCTCTAAATAGCTTGGAATAAAAGAGAGATCGTGCTAACAGAAAACAATTTTTTATTAAATCCATTTTGTCAGGAAGTTTTCTTCTACATTTAACTTCATCCATCATTATTGGTCACTGAAGATCATTTCAACAGGTGCATGGATTCATCAAAAAAAGCAGACTGTTAATATTAATATAAGCAGCTCATTCCCATTTGCGCATCCTTCACTGTCCAAATTTTTTCATATATTACAGCGATATGCTGCTATAATTTTTCACCGTCTCTCTTTCTAGTGCAAAATATATAGAAACAAACACATTTTACCTTTAATAAGCATTTAGAAGAACTAGATTTTTATCAACCATCTTATTCACATCTTTTGTCATATTAAGCTCATCTATTTACAAATTGAGCATTTACCTACAATTTAGAAAAGAAAAGAGAAAAAAAAATTCTACCTTGTCATTTTCATATCTTGTCATATTAAACTTGTCTAATTGCAAACCTACGCCTGGAGTACAAAATTTAAATTTAGCTTGAGGTAAGTTCAAATTACAAATGTTACTTGTTGCTTTATCATACCACAGATGAGTGAATTAATGCTCAGTACTACACAGCTTGAAATTAGATGTAAACATTAGATACTGGGTCATCAATTACTTTGTTCAATATCCTCAACAGGAATATAATTTGAAGTGTCTCCAGCGAGAATATAGGGACAACTGATAAGTGTATGATCTGAAATTCTGAATAAATCCACCAATCTAAAGAAGGGAAAATTCTATCAATGTTTGAATATGAAATTTTGCCGCTTCTGGTGTATTTGAATTCAATTTGCGTGAAGCATTCCCATCACTCGGAGTATCAGAATCCTGGATAATTCATAATGGCAATGCAAATGTTATCCCTTGAATTATGTTTTATCCTGCAAACCAAATCCCATTATCATCTATAACAAATTTAGTGCACACAATACCATCTGCCTTGTTCAGCAAATACATCCCCGGGATACAGGATTATACTCTGTAAATGTAGGATGCCTTCAACCTAAGGCAATTAACCAAAGTTGGTAGTTGAAAGAAAGTGTGGCATTCTGTTATAACTACCACTGGTGGATACCACTTTCTAGAAAATTAATGTAGTCTCCAAAACTTATGTTCCCTGCCCACTTCGCAATCCTCTAGCATTCCATATTAATATTCTGAATCCTCAAAATTTCATGAGACCAGCGTTCCACTGATTTTTAGAACAAGGGAACACAGGGAGGGCAAATTTTTTCGCAAAATTTGGGATGGAAGGGAGGGCAGCCATATTAATATATAATTATGAATATAATTTAATATATAAATAAATTAACAATAAACAAATAATATAAATATCTATAATATAAATTAATTAATACACGTGACTATAGTTGATATATATTATTAATATTACACGAATATAAGATTAATTAATTAATTAATATTTTATATTTTATATATAATTATGAATATAATTTAATATATAAATAAATTAACAATAAACAAATAATATAAATTAATTAATACACGTGAATATAGTTGATATATATTATTAATATTACACGAATATATGATTAATTAATTAATTAATATTTAATAGATATTATACAAATATAAATTATAATAAATTAAATAGATTAATTGAAGTGATTTATTCTTATATTCAAAAAATAAAATTTAAATCATCTGACATTAAGATAAAAGGTTTTTTTTTTCCGTAAATTAGGACTGAATGAAGAGGTTAGTGCAAAGGTTACAGAGGAGTCGTTGTGTAATAAACAGTAAGGGGACTGAAGGCGAGGGCTGTGCAGTTGAAGTAGAATATCATCATTATTTTTATTTATTAAATTATTCTCTTCGCTCTCTTGGTTTTGCCTGCTTCCCAGGAAATAGTAATGAGGATTTAGAAGCCTTGCAAACATCCATGAAAAGAAAATTTACAGAGATTAACTGTGATTTTTAAAATGAGTTTTTTTCGTAAGCGGCATGGGGCGCCCTCTACAGAGAGCTATCCTGGGGATGACCACCTCTGCAGGTGGCATCAGTTGGGATTGCAGGGGGACATTTCATCCCCATCCCACCATTTCCAGGTTCCCATTTTGGAAACATCTGCAAAAATCCCAGGGACCTGTCCTCAAGGAAATGGTTGAGAAAGAGTACTGGAATGGAATGGGAAATAATACCTCTTCTCCCTTGTCTCTACTAAAGTCTGTGATAACTCAGTACCTCACCACAGTGGGAATAAGAAATAGGAACAAATTCTGTATCTGCAGATATAGTGCCCTCCTTAGCTACACACCCAGAGATGTGTCAACCATAACATCCATAACTGATTGTTTTTCCCCATAAGTACAATTTTCTATTACTTTTGTAGCAATAAATCTGTCTGATCACTTCTTGAACTATTTCCCTTCAAAACTTGTTAGATTTCCCTTACACCAAATTCACATGATTGCAGTTCTCCTTCCCTATATTGGAGCCACAGACTGGTTGCCAACCTACCATATTCTGCATGTCACACAGCTGAATCTTATTTTGTTCAAATATGTTAAAATATGTTCACAGGAAGCCAGGTGTGCCCTCCTGTTCATATCACCATCAAAATCTGCTATTGAGATTGCTTCAATTGCCTTATTCCACATTTTCCTCTTCACCTACTCCTCCTACACCTACTTTATTTCTTTCATTCTTGCCAGGAATTTTGAATGACTTGTTGCTAAAACATTTGACCCTTTTGTGGATAATTTAGTTGTATATGTTGCATATGTTGGATCAGAGGGCAAAGGTGAATTGACCTACAAAATGGAATGGAAAGAATTTTAAAGGAACACACCTCTAAGGTAGTTCAATTCAATACATGCATCCCAAGTTCCAAGATTGTACATCTTTTGAGCCATTTTCCAGAACAATCATTTTTACAGACCAGCCACAATTTTGAATTGCCTGAGCAAAGTCTACCAGTCAATTTCAGCACAGTTTTAAGAACATCAAAAGTTTGTTAATAATTCTCCAGTCTGAAACTCATGAGGCTGTAATCCAAACAAACTGACAAATGATTAATAGGCCTGGATTAATTGGGGAGGAAGTTGGAATCTGGTGTTAATTTTAAAGTACAATTCATTATTTCCACAGCTAGAACCCTCAAGATAACTATTCTCTAAGTCATTTATATCATCAACCAAAAGAACCATTCGTATCAGCTCAAAAAGGAAACCATATCAAATAACTCCCTTCCATGCAAGTTCAACCACGTTTCTGAGGTCTAGGGGAGGACAAGGCAATTAAATTTCATGATTAGTGTTCTCACATGCAGTCTAGTAGGAATGTTGGACTTCCTCAACCTGTAAGTTGAAACTATTCTAAATTAGACAGCTGATCTACATTCATATGAACTCACAGGTTTCCACTTTCTGGAACATTCCTAAGGGAAAGGAATTTGAGAAGTGAAGGAAGAGAAGCTTTTTTCTCCTCACTCAAACCAAGTTTCCATTGAAGCCTTTTAACTCTATCCTGAAGGATGATATTTTCCCATGCATTAGGAATGTTTGACTTCCTCAACCTGTAGATTGAAATTATTCTAAATTAGACAGCAGATCTACATTCATATGAACTCACAATTTTCCCACTTTCTGGAACATTGATAAGGGAAAAGAATTTGAGAAGTGAACAAAGAAGAGAAGCTTTTTGCTCCTTGCTCAAACCAAGATTCCATTGAGGCCTTCTAACTCTATCCTGAAGGATAACATTTTCCCATGCATTCAGAGATTGTTTATTCCAAGGCCACACCCATTGGATTGACCCTTATCAAGAGCATAAGTGATAAGACCCAAGCATTGCTTCACCAGAAGCCTGCTCAATTCTCAGGTAACAAGCAACACACCTCAGTCCCTCTCAAACTGTCAATGTCAATCATTTTAATATAAGTTGTGGCACCGAGTGTTGGTAAGTCTCTTAACATGTCATTATGATGTTTCTTGTAAAGGACAATTGATGTTAAGGACAAATAATTTGATGTTAATCAATTGGAGACCTTTAAAAATGTTAGAAAGGATTTAATTCATTGAGAATACTCCCATTTAGCAATGAAGTTTTTGTTTCTACTTTAATCCATTGCTATCAAGTTGTGAACAGGCTGCTTGGTTGTATAGCTGCACTCCATGCCTATGCAGTTTAAGGGTAGGCATCAACCTGGACAAAAAGATTCGTAGAAGACAACTCAATCTAAACTTCTTCTCACAGCCAATATGTCAATTTTATGACATTGAATAAACTTCTTCTCACAGCCAACATCTCAATTTTATGACATTGAATAAACTTCTTGTTATCTGCAGTCCCCTACCTAGATCCTTAACCTCTAGCCAGCAACATGCTATGTTTATTATGTTCAAGTATATTTGGCTGCACAAATTTATAAGCATTGTATGTGGATTGCAGAAGAAAGCATTAGTCTTGGCAAAGAACAGTGGTCTTCTACAAAATATGTTTAAATAGAGAGAGAGTTCAAGGAACTCCAAGCCTCTATAATTGAGTTCAAGCATGAATACCAAACAATGAAATCACACAAAAACAAGTGTCAGCAACCTGTGAGTTTCTGCAAGACTGCAACTATTGAATTTGTATTAGATACAGCACCTGGTGCCAAACACTCCTCAATTTGAACCTAGCTTACAGGCACAAAATCAGAATTTTCTCTTTTTCACCAAATCACAAAGGAACAGAGTTACCAGTCCTTGCTATGATGATGTTTTTAACTGAATTTGGAATACCAGCTTGCCAATTTGAGGGGACCAGAATCCAACTGGAAGGCTAGAATACATATATATGCCATTGCTAAGACCACTGTAGTTCTTGGGAGGTGGTGGATTGATTTTCGTGTTCTGCTACTAGAACAAGCATTTCCAATCTTTTGTCAAACTGCAAGGCACTCTCATCTCTTTTATCAAGCTCGGCTGCTTCCGCCTCAAGCCATTTCTCACGCAAGTCGTCAAGGATATTTTCTTGGTTGGACTTTCCCTCTTCTCCAGGTGCACTAGGAACAGTCGTACGCTGTGCAGCATCACCAGAAGGAGGTGGCAGTGCTAGTAACATTTTACGGAACTCCCTTGTTTCAGCAAATGTCTCGAAGTTCAAAGCCATTGCATCTAGGCAATGCTCCCTAATCTTCCATACCCCATACCTGTGCAAAAAATGGTTGTTCACAAATGAATAGTTAAGAAACAAATACTCAAGAACATGTGGTAATTAATAACTTCAAAAGAAAGATATAGTACATGTGGTAATTAATAACTTCAAAAGAGAGATATAACATACATATCTGCAAGCATTAGCCAGTCACACAATTCTGCAGGAGATGCATGTTCCAGATGTGGTAACAACGCATCTGCAACAGCTCGTTTCAAGGGGAATAATAAATATCTTGATGCAGCATCAAACATCTCTTCTGCCTACAGGCACAGGTATTAATAATATCATCAAGTAACAAATGTGTAAGGAAATTAATCCATTCTATCAACCTAAGACATTTCCAGTTAGATAAAAAGACATAACTTGACAACACCAGAAAGATGACTTACTTGTTCTGAGTCAATATCAACCACTTTGTCCGTATACCTGGTTATTCAACTTGCACTTAAGAATGCTGGCATAAAATTAGCTTTAATTGTGGAACAGTAAGCAAATATAAATTGTTTAGTAGTTAAATGTTGCGGAAAGTCACAGGCAAAACAAGAAAACTCACATGTACTCCAGTAACTTTTCAAATGCTTCGGCACTCAGATCATGCTCCTCAAGTAGCATAAGATCCCCATTCTGCAATCCATCCTTTCCTTCAAGAAAACCAGTAGTTCTTGACAACCTAGCCTTGAAGTAGTCTGACCTTGAAGCCAAAATCACTTGGTGGCTCCGGAAATTTTTCCCTTCAACAATGAAACATACATCAGCATGATCAGTCAAAGACAGTTCATCAGTATCAAGCTTGCAATACATTTCAGACTCTTGAATCCACTTTTCTGCTTGATTGCTGTTTGAAATTTCACATTTATCTTGAAACTGAATGCCCATTGCCATCTTCTGGCCACAGGTAGCTACATCTTGTCCAAACAACTCCTTTAAGTCCCCATTTTCACTGGAAACTTCAATGTTTCCCCTAATATTTTTCACAGTCTTGGATATATTTGCACAGTCAACCATGTCTGAAAAATTAGTAAGGCCAGTGCTTTGTCCTATATTTTCTGAACTTTTCATCTCTCTTTGAGACTTCTCAAGCGACAAATGCAAAAGCCGGTGCATGGCAGCTGGAAGCCTCTCTTGTTCAGGGAGAGAAGATCCCTGTAAAATGAATCTCTTTTGAGAATCATCAGCATCACTCAGCAATTTATAGTTAGCATATTTTTGATGCTTAAGTTCATTCTCAACAGCATTTTTCAGTCCCTCACATTTGCACACCTTACAAATTCTAACCAAATCTTCCATGTCATCCACAGCAATATCAAGTCTGTCAGAATAGAAGAAATGAATTAGGCTATAAAGTGCTGGAAAGGACAATTTCTGCTTAGAAAACCTAATTTCTTTGCGGTACTTCCAGTCTGTCTGGAATTTCTTCTTAAAAAATGGTGAGCGTGCTACTAAAATGGCTCTATGTGCTTCAATTGGCTGTCCTTGAACATAGAATGTAATGTCTGGTGCAAAACCATTGCCAAAATGCTCACTCAGAGATCCATTTCCTACCAAGTTATCAAGAACAAACAAATTTTAGTGTCTATTAGCCAATGATAATTAATTTGCCTAATTTCTCATAAATCCTTCAACTTCTTCATCAAAGTTATATTTAGAAGTATATTGCAATATGCGCATAGCAGAGGTTTCGTTAAAAAAAATCCCTTTTCCAATAACTGCTAACAAAATGCAAAAAATTAGGAGCTTGACATGCCTTGCTTTGCCAATTTCTGTGAAGAGTAAAAAACAGCAGATTATATTTACTAAATAGTTTAATTTCAAATGATATTAGAAGGCCTCAACTTATAGGAATCACATTTACATGCTACTATTTACCAAACTACCATGAAATAATCCTGATGATTTTATGGGCAGGTACTTGCGAGACCTCATCTAAAAACTAGGCTTTGAGTTTCTCTATAAGAATTCATAGTTTACAGGCAACAGTGGCTGCATCTGCAGAAAAATGTTGAATTGTTACATTTAAGTTTTAACAAGTAACCTGAATTTACATGGCCTAAAGTTGCCTATTTATAGCAAGTATGTGTGTGCATTTCACATAAAATAGAAAAGAGATTAAGATAGTTCTTAGAAATTTTCAGCAAGAGGATATGTCATTGATTCATATAGTGTAAGAACGCCCCTCAAATTTATTTATTTTAAATTTCTCACCAATGAAACCCCACAAGAATCAAAGCCAATGAGCATGTAAAATAGAATTTTCTGCAAACACAAGTCTGATATTTTGGCAATAGATAATACTTTTCTGTTACAAATTCTGATGAGTTTATAATGTTTTAAGTTTTAACCTCCTGCTGTTCAAGTCTGAGGCAAAATAGATATCCGAAAGGAGTACTAAATGAAACCAAACTGAACATACAAGTAGAAAATGCTATTAAATATCTCGATAACCAGAGGACAACAGATTCCAGGTTTGCTGTAGCAGCATGACAGGCAGGGCAGACCATCAGCAACTTCAAGTCATTAACTTCATCAACAAATAAACATACCCAGCTAATCTAATCATTGGTGACAGAAATACAGAAATTCAGACAAGGAGGAGAGTAGCCAGTACATCCAAACATGCAAACTTGTCTTTGCTCTCTAAAGTGGAACCCAAAAGTTTTGAAGAAGCCCAAGAAGACAAGTACTAGGTGAAAGCCATGGAAGAAGAGTTCGATCAAATAGAGAAAAATGAAACTTGGGTACTTGTCCCAAGACCTAAGGACAAGAATGTCATTGGCACAAAGTGGGTTTTCAGGAACAAGTTGAATGAGGATGGCCAAGTTGTCAGGAACAAAGCAAGGCTTGTATGCAAGGGTTATGCTCAAGTTGAGGGGATTGATTTTGAAGAGACATTTACCCCTGTTGCTCGTTTGAGGCTATAAGGATGTTTTTAGCCCTTGCCAGTTTCAATAATTTCAAAGTCTACTAAATGGATGTGAAGTCAGCTTTTCTAAATAAAAACTTAGAGGAACAGGTGTATATTGAACAGCCTAATGGGTTCATTCTATCAAAAAGTCAGGAGATTCAAGACTATGTTTGCAAGCTAAAGAAGGCACTTTATGGGTTGAAACAAGCCCTCAAAGGTTGGTACTCAAGACTAGACAAGTATCTACAGCAGTAAAGTTTCAGAAGAGGCATTGTGGATAGTAATCTCTATATCAAGAATGAAGGGGATGACCTATTGATTGTTGTGGTCTACATGGAAGATATCATTTTTGGAGATAGCAATGATAAAATGTGTCAAGAGTTTGCCATGAACATGTAGAAGGAGTTCAAGATGTCAATGTTTGGTGAGTTGTCTTTCTTCCTTGGGTTGCAAATTTCCCTATCATATAAGGGATATTTATTTCACAAACCAAGTATATTAAGGAGATGTTGAAGAAATTTAGGATGGAGGACTGCAATCCAATGAGCACTCATATGGTTACAAGATGCAAATTGAGTAAGGATGATGAATCTCTTGATGCTAATCAAACTCTATATAGGTCCATGATTGGAAGTTTATTAGATGTGACGACTACAAGACCGGGAATTATGCAAGCAGTTGGTTTGGTGGCACGATTTCAAGCAGCACCAAAGGAAACCCATGTGCAAGTGGTCAAGAGAATATTCAAATATTTAAAGGGCACTATAGATTTTGGGTTGTGGTACCATGAGGTGAAGATTTCACCCTCACAGCATATGGATGCAGATTGGGATGGCAATATTGATGACAGAAAAAGCACAAGTGGAGGTGCATTCTTTCTTGGTAACAACCTTTTATCATGGTTAAGTAAGAAATAGGCTTCAATTTCATTGTCCACAACAGAAGTGAAATATATTGCAGCAGCTTCTTGTTGCACTCAGGTCCTTTGGATGAAGCAAATTTTGAAGGACATCAAAGTTGAATTTGAGCATCCCATTTCCATATTTTGTGATAATATAAGTGCAATTAACATCTCAAAGAATCCAGTTATACACTCACAAACGAAGCATATTCTGATCAAATATCACTTCTTAAGGGAGCAGGTGGTTGATTAGCAAGTTAAGTTAGAGTATGTTGCTACAAAAGAACAGATTGTAGACATCTTCACAAAGCCACTTCCAAAAGAGATTTTTGAGTACTTGAGGGAGAAATTGGGAGTGATATCACTATCATCTAGTCACTGAATTCTTCAAAGGAAGTGTGTGCTCAAGGGGAGCTATTCATTGCCTTATCTTTCAGCCTTGGATAGCCTTTGCCATTGATGTCAAAGGGGGAGAAGTAGAGTATGGGGGCGCATATCAATCGGGGGGAGAAATATGGTCCTATTGCATTCCAAGATTATTTCTTTGCAAGGTTGCCATCAATGACAAAGGGGGAGATTGTTGGAAAAATATTGTCATTGATTTCAAAGGCGGTTTGGTGATATTGGTGGCCCCAAAATAAAATTTAACTTACTCTCAGGTTGGTCACCCCCCTTGGAGTATTGGAAGATAAATAAATGAAATTTTTTTTTTTCATGACACCGACCCTCCTTTTGGTGCTACCCCATGATGGGGAAATTTAATTAAAAATAAATTAATTTTATTTTTGGAGGGACGGCCCCCCTAGAGTGGTGCACCCATCCTTGGGCAAGAAATTTAAAATAAAAATAAATAAATAATTGTTGGCCTACCCTTTTGGAGGAGTCGCCTCCCTTGGGTGAAGGGACATCTTGGTAAGTATAAGTAGAGGGTTGCAAGAGAGGTAAAGAAAATAAATTTCAAGGAATAGTATTCATATGAAAAGCAAAAATAAAAAAATATTTGAGCAGATTTACAAGAGGTATGTGAGCAGATTTATGAGAGTTATTTAGCATCAATTTTGAAAGAAGAGAAATAAAAGCAAGATCATGGTGGTTCTATGAGCAGAAATATTGAAGACTATATTGCAGATTTATGAGTGATCGTATTGCAGATTTGTGAGCAGTTGTTAGGGCAGATCTAAGAGGAAGTTGCAAATAAATTATCATATTATTCATTTGGAGGTTGGAACCTCTAATTGAGGAGACCAAGAGGTTGGTACCTCTTATTAGAAGAGATTGGCGTCTCTTGTTGGGTCGGTGCTCAGTGGTGGGGATTGGAGTCTCTAGTGGGTTGGTGCTTATGAAATTTGTAAGAAGATTTATACAAGCAATATTTTTCCATGGTTTTCTCCCGTAAGGGTTTCCACATAAAATTGTGTGTCCTTCCTATGTTCTTAATTGCTAGATCTTGCATGTATGTTATTCCTATGGATAATTAAGTTTTGAGGTAATACTGTTGTGATTGATTAAGTTGTGACAAGAAAAGTTTGATCTATACTGATGCAACCCCCCTTCTCAGTATAAGTGTGTGTTTCATCACACAAGATCTTAAAACCATACAAGTTTTTTTTGGAATGATTTTCTCTATATATTAAATCAAACCTATGTTCCATGATGTTTCGAGGACAAGGACAGGGACGAGGGGACGGCAGGGGACGCGTTTCCGAGATGTTTCCTAGGGGACCATTTTTAGGGGACGGTAGGGTACGACGATATACAATATATATATATATATATATATGAATTTTTCAAAATATATTAATATATTATAGAGAGAGAGGGAAAGAGAGAGAGATATGTCAATAATTGATAACAACAAATCAATATGTAAATAAATCACAAGAGCAGTAGTATAACAGCATAATAAAAGTTAAAAATTGCTTCAATATTTTCTTGTGATCTGTTAATAAGTAACAATCTGTTCTGATTCTCCTTAATCAGCCATATTCATGTTTATTGGTTTCTTAAAAGATTTCTTGAATTAGATTCTTAGACCTTTATAAATTCATGGATATCAACTTTCTCAATCCACATTTCTCTTGCTAGGTTTCATAACCTAGGTTTTAGCCATCGTGGCAACATGATTGATTAGCTGCAATATTGGATATGATATAAGCTGCTCATTTATGCAGGTTCATTTCAACTCATTTTCTAGCACACTTCCTCCATGCCATTCCTAAAAAACATACAGTTTGAAGGAAATCAACTTCTCAGACCTGCAAAGTGCAACCTAGCAATACAAGGAATCAGCTATAGTCAAATGACTCTTCGTTGACTAAAAAACTCACAAGTTATTGTCAAGCCTGACCTCTGCCTAATGTTTCATCTCATTTGCTTGTCTTACTGTTTTTGTTGTTTTAATCATTTTGAATTGATTTTTATTTAATAACAGTTTCACACCTCCAAGAACCAATGTTTTTCTGAAATTTGAAAATTTAATCATATTTAGCCTTTAGGAAGTCATTTTCAGCTTAGTGACAGATAATTTTATCTAGAAGTCTAGAACTATCAATTACAGGCTAAGATAAGTGACGATTTGATCACTAATAATGTCTATCTGATGAATTGTATATGCTCATTTACAATTCAACTATCTACATGAACATTGATGTGTAAACAATTGGTTTCCACTATATGAATTTGTGTTTGATACTATGAATATATTATATTATTTTGGCTTTGTGTTTTTATGAGTTACAAGTTGTTCTGATCATTTGTCTTCCTGAGTTTTCTCTTGCATGAATAATGTGTATTTGAACCAACAAGCATCTATTTTTATTGCAAGAAGCTCCTTGTCCACAGGGGATGGTTAGCCATCCCTGGTACGACGAGGGACGTTTCCAACGTCTCCCAACCGTACTGGGGATGGGGAGCCATCCCCAAACAGTCAAGGACATTTCCTACCGTTTCCTACTCTCTGGCCTGTTTCAGGGATGGCAAGGGGATGTCCCCTTTGCGTCCCCCCGTCCCGGGGACAGCTGGGGATGGGGACAATGGATTTTGGAGCAGGAGACGTGTCCCCATGTAACACAGAATCAAACCAATCTCCTACTCCACTTCAGCATCATATTCAACTTACAATAAAAAAAAAATGTTGTCTTACTCTCACTGCTATCCTAACAAAGATTTAATCCTTCTACTTACAACAATAAAAGAAAACACTCTAAGCATAGCCTTGCTTTAAAAAACAAAAGAAGTACTATTTTTATCTTCCTAATTTTATATTTAACTGTTGCTCATATTTTTTTACCTGCTGCTCCTATTTTTAACAGCTGCTTTTGGTGTCCAACTATTTTTGCATTTTGCTATTCTATTTAGTATTCTACTATGGCATTCTATTGCAGCTGTTTAGGTTGTCTCTTTGACATCAGATTTTCTAACATTTTCCCCCTTTATGTCAAATCCTTACATCTGCAATTTTGTCCTCAATTCTGAGAGTATTACCAATTGTTCTTCTAACCTATAAAACTGAATTTCAACTTTCTTATATTGTGCCAACTCTCTTACATAATGGAGCTTCAATTCTTTGTCTTTTTTACTTGAATGAAATACTAGATTCTTACTTAATTGTATTGCTCCACCATTGTCATGAAATATTACAATAAAATTTATTTGTTGTTCTTTTCAATTTTCCAAAACTCTCCTTAATGAAACTGTTTGTGTCCATGTTGTTAATGCAACACACTCTGCTTTTGTATTGGATAATACAATATATTCTACTTCTTTGAACTCATATAATCAATCCACTTCCTAATATAAAAATTTGTTCTAATGTGCCCTACCCAATCTAAATCTGAATAAGCAAACAACTTTGAAACTTTAACCATATGATAATGAATTCCATGATCCTTTACTCTTTTCACATACCTTATTATTCTTTTTGCTACTTGTAATTGTCTTTTTGTAGGTTCACCCATTTAACTTGACACAACAAATATAATATCCAGCCTTAGTTGTCAAATACATTAAATGTTCATGATACTTTTGTATTTCCTTTCATCTACTTTTGATGATCCATCTTCTTTCATCAATTTTTCTCCATGTGCAATTGGTGCATCAATTCCTTTACAATCTGGCATGTACTTTTGTATTTCCTTTCATCTACTCTTGGTGATCCATCTTCTTTCATCAATTTTTCTTCACATGCAATTGGTGCATCAATTCCTTTACAGTCTAGCATGTTAAACTTATTCAATATATCTCACACCAACGTAGCTTGATAAATAAAGATCTTACCATTAAATTGGCGTACCTCCAAGACAAGAAAATACTGCATAGGTTCTAAATCAGTTATCTCAAATTCTTTCATCATTGTCTCTTTGAATTCTTTCTTCATTCTATTTGAACTTATTGTATAGATTAAGTCATCAACATATAGACATACACATGTTGTTTCCTTGCCTTCCTTCTTGAAATATAGCATATGACTCATTCTTGCTTCTTGCATATCCATTTGCTAAAAACCATGTATGTATTCTTAAATACCATGCTCTTGGTGCTTGTTTCAAACTATAAAGTGCCTCCTTATCCTCCTTCACATTCTTCTTCAAATCCATGTGGTTGATCCACATATATTTTCTATCCTTTTTGTGCTAATAATGATAAAATCAATCTTATAGTGTCATGCCTTACAACATGTGCATAGGTCTCTTCATAATCCATACCATACATTTGTGCATATCCTTTTGCAACCAATCTAGCTTTGTATCTTTCAATGGTACCATCACTCTTGTACTTTGTCTTGTAAACGTATTTAGTTCCTATCACTTCTATGCCTTTTGGTAGCTTTACAAGCTCCCATTTGTTTTTTCTTTCATTGCTTTACTCCATTCTTTATTTTTAACTACTACTTTAAACTTAGTAACTCCATATCAATATTTAAATAAAATACATAATTAATCACTTCATCATCTTCGTTGCTTCCTCTAACTTGAATTCTTGTTAATCTTCTTTCAAAATTATGATCTAACATTAGATTTGGAGGATGAGTTTGAATTACCTTCTTACTTTGTGTAACAATACTTAGACTTGATATAGATCTTGAACTTTCAGCTTTTTCTTCTTGATCCCAAACCATCCTTAATGTTTTTCTTTCTTTCTTCATATAATCTTCATGGACTCCTTCAGAAAATATAGCATCTATTGAAATAATGATCTTTCTACCTTGGGGGAATAAAACTTGTAGGCTTTGCTTTGTACACCATAACTTGTAAATATGCATGCTTAACTCTTTACATCCAGTTTTTTCTTTTCTTGTCAGGTATTTGAACATAAGCTAAACATCCAAATACTTTGAAATGTGCCACTATCGGCTCTCTCATACCAAGCTTCATATGGTGTCCTATTTCTTACCGCAATAGTTGGGCTCCTATTCATGATGTAAAGAACAACATTGATTGCTTCAGCCCAAAATGTTTTGTCTACACTCTTTGCTTCCAGAAAACTTCTTGCTAATTATATTATTGTTTTGTTCTTTCATTTTGCCACTCCATTTTGCTATGGTGTATAAGGTGTTGCTAATTGTCTCTTAATTCCACTCCTTGCACAAAATTCATTAAATTCATCTAAAAAAAATTCACCTCCTCTATCTGTTCTCAAACACTTTTTATATCTTCCAACCTTTTTTTTCTACCGTAACTTTAAACATTCTAAATACTTCAAAATCATCATTTTTATTCTTCAAAAAATAAAACCATACTTATTTGGTAAATTCAGTGTAACGTCCCCTTCACACTAGACACACCTACAGTATATTTAGCCTTATTTATTCCCGAAGGCTAAATGGAGAAATAAGAGAATATTGATTAAATTAATTATTTGTAAAGTTATCTCAATAATGCAAAATTATAAGATAGCTTTATATTTAATTAATTTAAATAAGTGACTAAAATAAATATTATATATCATAAAGTCACTTGGAATAAAATAATATTATTTTCTAGAAGCTTCTTAGAGGTGAGTGAAAATTCTTTATAAGGAGCTCAATGCAAGTCACTTTCATCATGTCTTGAGTATTCTACTTCCATACCTGTTTGGTAAGAGCTGCGTGCTTGCATTGCCCAAGGGTTTGAAGACTCTAGGGTGCCAGTTTCGGTTGTGCAACATCAACCTTAGCTGGATTTGAGTGGGAGATATCTCAGTCTCTTAATTGGAGCAAAATTTAATGGCCTATGGCCAAATTTTGAGAAGTTGGTGAAGGACAATATTGGAGAAAGCATCTACAGATTTTTGGGTGTTAATTTCAGTTTTGTTGAGATCGATTTTTGTGAAGAAATTGGAAGAATAATTTTCTGTTGGTGATCAAGTCGATTTCTTCATATTAAAGATTATATTGGTAGCTTCATTGAAGGATGACTTTGGCAATAGAAAGACGTCTTTGCTGGCTCAAGAATAGGGCGGCATTTTGCATCAAGTAGCTGGTTTGATTTTAATATTAGAGAGCATATAAAATTCGATTTTGCTTCAGAAGTGATCACTGGCCTTCCAAGAGTCTAGGCGCTGCCTTTTTGCATCAGAGGAGGCAACTTTGAGGAAGGTTCGACTGGATTTTTGTCTTGTTGGGTCAGCCATTTTCAGTCGCCATTCCAGGTTCTCTTTATATTGTAAACAACTTGCATATAGAATCATTGTATCTGCAGTTTCTTTCCTCATAGGGTCATTAGTTGTGGAGGAAATTATTGGTATCGACAGTAGTGTATGGTGCAATTAGTCATAGTTATCTCTGTCACAGCAGATTGAAATGAATACCATATGATAAATATATATTGAGCATTGAGTCGATTTGAATTGTTGTAATCCATTGGCAAGAATGTAGCAAGTTGAACAACCAATATACTTAAGTCTGAGTTTGCATACCAACTGTTTGCTAAAATGTCTTTATGTTGTAGCTATGTATTGGTGTAGCTGCATTTCATTTACTGTCATTATATACCTTTGGAAAGTCAAAAAATAAATTGCATTGCATTCTCTTACATCTTCGTTGTAGTAGATTTCAAGTAGAGTCTTTATCTTCACTATTTGCATTAAAAATACAAAAAAAGAAGCCATAAGCAGCAGTAGGAGTGTTCGTCAACAAACTGTTTGACAAAATTCCAATGGATCAAAATCAAACATTTAAAGGCAGATTTGGCCTTTTACAATGGTATTAGAGCCTTTGTTCCTGCCAGTCTGTAGGGGTTCATGAGTGATAGACATGAGAGGTACGTGGCAAGAGAAGAAAAGAAGAAAGAGCAGAATTTTCAATGGCCTCAACCAAATCCAGTGCAGGATACTTTATCAGCTGCACTAGCAGCAAGGCAGCAAAATATTGAGGACATAGCTAGCACAATGGGTGATAGAAGAGGTAGCAGTCCTAACCGAGAAGAACAAAGAAGAGAAGAGCTAACAGGTGATGCGTTCATGAGAGCACATTTAGAAGAGCAAAGAGCAACAAATCAGCAATTAACACAGATGATGAATCTTTTGATGAGAAATATGCTCAACAATAATAATAATATGAATGGGGGAAGGGGACAACTCAGTCAACAACAGGACTCCTAATCATTGGGCTACACAAACAGGGTCAAGACCCATGATGCCAGTCTTCCCAACTAGAGAAGAGCCACAAGAAGATAATGAGTTCTCAATGATCAAGTTGCAAGAGCAACTTAGACAGGAGTGGCTTAATGCTAGCCAAGGGTTCCAACATCCATGAATACATAGACTTGACGATGAGACACAGACCAGGCAGGGGTAACTGAGAGCGATGCAATGAACTCAGGAGGAAGGTAGGCAAATTGATTTTTCCTTATTTTGATGGATCTAGGAAGACATCAGCATAAGCTTGGGTACAAAAGGTTGATACCTATTTTCAGCTTAATCCTATGCTCGAGGATGAAGCAATCAAATATGCTACTATACATTTCGATGGAGTTGCACATGAGTGTTGGTATCATGATTTAGTGACAATGGGCCATGATCAGATCATCTCCTATGCAGAATTCACTGAGAGGTTGATTGAGAGATTTGATGTCAAGGATCCTGAACTCCATTTCAAGGAGTTAGCTCAGCTAAAACAATGGGGGTCATTGGATACTTACATTGCTGATTTCCAGAGGTTGGCTGTCCTAGTAATTGATATCTCAAAACAAAGGTTGCTGGTCTTATTTATGGATGGTTTGATGGATCCCTTGAGAGGTTGTGTTAAAGCTCTCAACCCTACTTCTTTACAAGAGGCAATCAAGAAAGCTAGAGACATAGAGTCTAGCAACCAAAAGAACAAGTTCTCAAGCAATCAGAAGAATAAATATCCACCTCACAATTCTTCCTCACACAAGGATAAGGGCAAGAAGCCTATTCATAAGGAACGGCCCAAGAGGAGCATAGAAGAAGACGAGGATCGCGCAGAGTGCAGAAGGAAGCAAATATGCTATCACTGTAGAGAGCACTGGGAGCCTGAACACCGTTGCCTTGGTAAAGGAAAGGTTCAATTCATTGAGATCAGATAAGAAAGTGATGATAGTGATGATGAGGGGTAGCCACAAAACGATGAGGACAGCAGCTTAGAGGAGGAGTAGCCCCAGGATGAGGGCAAGAGTAGCACTGTTGCTACCTTATCAGGCACACTGAGATTCAATTCCTTCAAAGTCAAGAAATCTTTACAGGGACAGCGCATCACAGTATTGATTGATAGTGGGGCCACCCACAACTTCATTGATGCAACCATAGTGGCAAAGCAGGGGTTGCCAACAGAAGATTTTGAGGGTTTTAATGTGATGGTGGCGGATGGATATAACATGTCATGCACAGGAGGATTCAGCAATTGCCTATCACATTGGGAAATTACACAGTCACTGATGATTTCTACGTGGTGGACTTAGGTGACACAAATGCTATCCTTGGTATTCAGTGGCTCCATTACTTCTAGACTATGGAGGTCAAATTCAGAGTAGCAGATGGCAGGAGAGTTGTGCTTAGAGGTATGAATACTGGGCCACCAAAGGTTGTGTCAGCTAAACACATGGAGAGCATTTTTCGGCATGGTGATATAGCACGGGCAACAAAGTGTTTGATCACCACTAAGGAGACCCCTGATTCAGATCAGCCATATCACCTTGACATTCAGGAGCTCTTGGGGAAGCATGATAAGGTTTCTGGAGAGATACCTCCAAGGAGGCCACCAGACAAAGGTTTTGACCATACCATTGAGTTGGAGGAGGGGGCCAAACCAGTCATCACCACCCCCTATCGTCATCCTAAAAAGTTCAAGAATGAGATTGAGAAAGCAATCGAGGAATTGCTTGAGATGGGACGTATTAGACTGAGCTCTAGTCCTTTTGCTTCTTCTGTGGTCCTAGTAAAGAAGAAGGATGGAACAATGAGAATGTGCATCGATTATAGAGCTCTCAACAAGAAAACCATTAAGAATAGGTACCCAATACCCAGGATTGATGAGCTACTGGATGAGTTACATGGTGCAGTCTAGTTTTCCAAGATAGATCTACGCTCAGGGTACCATCAGATCAGAATCAGAGAGCAGGATATACATAAGACGCATTTGATGCCACTATGGACATTATGAGTTTTTGGTCATGCTATTTGGTTTGACAAACACACCTGCTACATTTCAGTCATGCATGAACCACATCTTCAAGAAGCAATTGCATAAGTTCTACTTGGTATTCTTTGATGACTTGCTCATATATAGCAAACCTTGGGAGGATCATTTGAGACAGTTGGATGAGATTTTGACTATCATGGAGGAGCAGTCACTATATGCTAAGGCCTCGAAGTGCGAATTTGGCCTTAAGGAGATCCTGTACTTGGGGCATGTGATCAGTGCACAGGGGGTACAGGTTCACCAAGAAAAGATACAGGCAATACTTGATTGGCCAACACCTAGGACACTCACAAACCTACGGGGATTCTTTGGATTATGCAGTTATTCCAGACGCTTTGTGAGAGGGTTTTCACAGTTGAGAGCATCTTTGATAGGCTTGACTAAGAAGGGTGCATTCGGTTAGTCAGATGAGGCCCGGCGAGCTTTTGACAAGCTCAAGGAGGTGACGAGTAGTTGCCCAGTTCTAGCACTTCCAGATTTCACCCAGTGTTTTTTTCTTGAGTGTGATGCATCCGGTAAAGGTATAGGAGCGGTCTTGATGCAAAACCAACACCCCATTGCTTATGAGAGCCGCAAGTTGAGGGGACTTGAGAGACTCTACTCCATATATGATAAGGAGATGCTTTCCATAATGCATGCATTGGCGAAGTTTAGGCAATACTTGGTTGGAGGGAATTTTGTGGTGAGGACCGACCACAATAGCCTCAGGTATTTCTTGGGGCAGAAAGATTTGAATGAAAGGTAGCAGAAATGGGTCAATAAGATATAGGCCTATGACTTTGATATAGAGTAAGTGAAAGGGAAGAAGAACATTGTTGTTGATGCCCTTTCCAGGAAGCCGGCCGCTTGTTCACTTTCAGAGATTTCAGCTGATTGGAAATCTCTCTTGTTGGTTGAATACTCCAAGAACAAATTTGCATGTGAGGTGATGGATGGACTAGTACAAGATGACAGGTACCAGGTGGTGGATGATGTGATCTTCTACAAGGATAGGATCTACTTAGTGCCAGAGTCTAAGTTGAAGGAGAGGATATTGCAGGCTTCACATTACACTCCTCTAGCAGGCCATCAGGGCTATTTTAAGACATACAGGCAAGTCAGTGAGAGGTTCTCATGGAGAGCCTCAAGGAGGATGTTTTGAGACATGTTAGGGAGTGTGTGACTTGCCAGCTAAATAAATCCGAGCATACAGATCCAGCTGGTCTATTGCAACCATTGCCCATTCTAGAGAGGAAGTGGGAAAGCATTTCCATGGACTTCATCACAGGTCTACCCAAGGTGCATGGGAGAGATTGTATCTTTGTGGCGGCAGATCGGTTGACAAAGTGTGCCCACTTCTTTGCTATTCCTACACAGTACAGGGCACCACAGGTAGCTGAGTTGTTCTTTAGAGAGATCTTTAGGTTGCATGGGCTACCTAGATTCATAATCAGTGACAGGGATAGCAGGTTCTTGAGTGCATTCTAGCAAGAGCTATTCAAGTTGGTAGGTGCAGAGTTGACTCCGAGCACAAGTTACCACCCTTAGACAAAGATTGTGAATAAGTGGGTTGAGGGGTACTTGCGCAACTACATCTCGGGACAGCAAAGGACATGGATTAAGTGGTTGCACTTGGGAGAGGTATTGTTATAATACCACTTATCATATGTCTATTGGAATGTCTCCTTTCCGGGCGTTGTATGGATATGATGCACCATCGTTCATGGATTTGGCTTTTGGTGAGAGCAAGGCTCCAAAGGCCAAGGACTGGATCTAGGAGAGTTAGGATATACTGAGAGTCTGAGAGCACTCAAGGACAACCTACAAGAGGCACAAAATCAGTAGAAGACTTACGCAGATAGACACAAGGTCGAGCGCAATTTTGAGGTGGGGGACTTGGTCTACCTTCAATTGCAGCCCTATAGACAGTCTTCGCTGAAGAAGAGCGGGGTGGAGAAGCTGAAACCCAGGTTTTATGGACCATACAGGATCATCAAGTGTGTTGGAGAGGTAGTCTACAAGTTGGAGCTTCCAGAAAGAAGCAAGATTCATAACGTGTTTAATGTTTCGTGCCTTAAGAAGGCACTTGGGCAGCATGTTACTTCTTCTTCGGAGCTTCCACCGTTAGATGAGGAGGGATATTTGGTCCTAATCCCTGAGGAGATCATAGATACCCGGGAGAAGAGATTGAAGAAGAGGGTGGTGAAGGAGTATTTGGTGAGATGGAGAGACTTGCCCGCCAAGGATGCCACATGGGAGAGTGATCAGATTCTACAGCATCCTAGTTTGGAATTCCTTGAGGGCAAGCAATTTCGGGAAGGGAGGATTGTAATGTCCCCTTCACACTAGCCATGCCTGTGGTATATTTAGCCTTATTTATTCCCAAAGGCTAAATGGAGAAATAAGGGAATATTGATTAAATTAATTATTTGTAAAGTCATCTCAATATTGCAAAATTATAAGATAGCTTTATATTTAATTAATTTAAATAAGTGACTAAAATAAATATTATATATCATAAAGTCACTTGGAATAAAATAATATTATTTTCTAGAAGCTTTTTGGAGGTGAATGAAAATTCTTTATAAGAAGCACAATGCAAGTCACTTTCATCATGTCTTGAGTATTCTACTTCCATACCTATTTGGTAAGAGCTGCGTGCTTGCTTTGCCCAAGAGTTTGAAGACTCTAGGGTGTCAATTCCGGTTGTGCAACATCAACCCTAGCTGGATTTGAGTGGGAAATGTCTCAGTCTCTCAATTGGAGCAAAATTTAATGGCCTATGGCCAAATTTTGAGAAGTTGGTGAAGGAAAATATTGGAGAAAGCGTCTTCAGATTTTTGGGCGTTAATTTCAGTCTTGTTGAGTTCAATTTTTGTGAAGAAATTGGAAGAATAATTTTTTGTTGGTGATCAATTCGATTTCTTCATATTAAAGATCATATTGGCCGCTTCATTGAAGGACGACTTTGGCAATAGAAAGTGTAGTTGGCCGAGAGTGTGTGTGTACTTGGTCGGTTGGGAGTCATAAGTAAATAAGGCTTTAGTTAATATTAATAATCCATGTACTTATGTTATGTACATGTCATGTTAGTTAGTTGTTTCGAGAATTAAGTTCCTGACGAAGTAATTAGTTATAATGAAGGGACGCGACGGTTGGTACCTCAACCACCGCCAGCATACTATATGTACTTGAGTCATGTAGTCGAGAACATTGCGGTTCTACTATGCTATGCTATCTTTTGTCTAGAGACATTATGATGTAAATGGCGAATACTAAATAAAGCAATACATCTATGTTCTATGTAATTGCCATGTGATTATTATATGTTGTCAATGTTATATTTCCGTTTACTCTGTACGTCATTGTACCTGTAGTGAGTAAACATTTGGCGCCGTTGCCTGAGCGGACTAGGGAATCACTCGTCATGGCAACGTAATGGGTCTCCCGGCAGATGAACACGTGAATAGCAATGAGGAAAGGGAAGACCTATTGACTGAAGATTTTATCAATCTGTGGAAGATATCATTACGAGATCACGTACATAGGGAATCCCACAGACGGGAGATCCCTGAGGAAGTTATCTAGGATAGTGTTGGTGTACGTTTTATCATCCACCGAACACACAGAATAAAATGTCCAAAGACACTCTATCCTCTCTTGAAAAACCACCGCGTATGCTAAGATTGCAAGAAGATCATATGGCGATTCCAAGGTTTCTTTTGTCGGGTCTCGACATGCGGATAAGCTCAATGGCCGTTGTGATTTGCTGGTAATAAACAAGGGGGCTTACGTAAGGAAATCTTCACAAGTTTAAGACTTAGGAAATTTATCATTAAAGGCTCTCTTCAATGGGACTTCAATTGTGGATCTCAAAAAAAAATGGCAAAAGGATAGGGTTCAGGAGAATCTAGTTTATGCCTAAGAACTCAAGAGACAATAAGGATTCGGTGAAGGGAATAAACCACACTTTGTTTCGCCTCCTGCAGGACAACATACGCAAAATGGGTGCAATCTTCAAGGGTTGTGAGAATAATTTTCAAACCTCGAATGAGGCTGAAGTTAAGTTTCCACAAGTAAGAGCTCAGGCTAACTTTACGCATCGAATGCAAATCATCCATTCGAAGAAAGTATGAGCTACACTTCACCATTGAATCAATACGATCAATCTCTCATTCAATTAACCAACTTTCAAAGCAAATTCTACTTAATCTAATTCTAACTTTAATCTATGGCGGAAGAAGATATGCAACCTCACTTACTATTTGATAATAAGAAGTTATTCAAGGCAAATCATGCTCAAGAGCTTTTATTATTCGAAATAGTCTCAATGCAACAATTTCATACTCTATCTCCACACATTACAAATGAGGGGGTGAGCTCAATTTATAGGCTCCCCAATTACAATTCAATGGCCAAGATTGATTTCAAGTCAACGGCTAAGATTACAAAATAAAACCCTAATTAGGGTTTGTCACTTTCGACCAATGAGAAAATTTCATTCGAGGACACTTGTCCCTTTTGCTAAATATAAATCAACAATAAAATAGAATGTTGTTGTATGTTGATTTGGAAGAATTTGATTGGTTGGAAGATGATGAGGCGCCACCTCAACGTCCTAGATGTCTTCCTTGGTTGCTTCGTTTTTCTTCCACGTGCTTGCCTTAGAATATTTTCCCTGCCGATGACTCTGTACGTTGTGCTTGTTCCTTCCTAGCTTTGATCTTGGATTCCCTTTTGAGACTTTGATTTCTTCTTCTTACCTGTATTGGAATCTTTGAAGTCTGGAAGTCTCCCCTTGGAGCAAGTGTCTGGACTTGAAGTGGGTTGCTTTGAAATTCCTCCTGCTTGAACTGGGTTGATGTTATTCCTCTGGATTTCCTCTCCAATTTGTGTCGAGAAATTTGTTTAGAACACTTCTTCTTGTCACCATCTGATTCTGATTGGAAGCTTGTCTTTAACTCTTCAGGAGATGAAACCCTTCAAGAAGTTGCCCGGATTGCTTCTTTCAAGTGCCTAGAATTTGGAGAAGAATGCCCCTGTGCTTTCGCCACAATGGAGGAAATTGGAATTTCCTCTGTGAAGTATTTCCCATACTTAGCCAAATTTTGGCTATTTTGTAACACCTTCATGTGGACCATTCAAGATTTAGCCAAGGTTTTGGCCATCTCCATGCTCGAACGAACTTTGCCTGTGGATTTGCCTTCAATTTTGAATTTGGCTTGTGCTATGTAGGACAAATTCCATCCTTGGACAAGGATTTTATTCACTTCCTCTTTATTCCTATTCATCCTTCCTGTTTTCTGTCCAACACTTAGTGAATTCTTCTCCCCAAGGTATCAACACTTAGCCAATTTTTTGAGTTTTAGCTAATTTTCTCATCCTCTCCTTGGGCGGACTTCACATGAGCTTGGATGTTTTCCTTCAATCAAAGTCGGACTTCATGATGCTCAAGACATTTTCTTATCCAGGTCAGACTTTATTTTGCTTTGAACATGCCTTACAAAGGTTTGGACATGCTATGCTTAGGCAAGGTTGGACTTTCTCATGCTTGTCCCATCCTTTTTCCCTCACTCCATTTGGCTTGAAGCAGACTTGCCACCATTCCACGCCATTGCTTCTTCTTTGAAGATTCGCCTCGTGTCGTCATCCACCTGCAAGAAATAAAATAAACAAATTCAGATTTTCTCTCCTGAATTCTAGATCCGAAGTTAAATTTTTAACACTCTCTCTCCTGAAGTCACGGTGAATTTAATTTTGCCCATCGGATTTTATCTCTGGCCGGCACAAATTATTTTCCTCCAAAACATCGTCTGGCGAATTCGATTTTGTCCAAGGCATTTAAATTTCCGAGTAGTTGAAAATAAATTATTAAAATATTAAAATATTTTAATTTATTCCAACCCGTTCGTTTTGGACCCATGGCTATTTCGATTTTCCGAGTGATTTTCTTTGGCTAAAAGTTTATTTTCCAATTTTGTCCTTAATTTCGTCTAGCCAAGTCAAAATTTAAGCCATTCCGTCGAAAATTTTATTGCCAGATCCATATTTTCCTTTGCCGAGGCGAGATTTTAATAGCACTGAGCCTATTTTCTTCTGCCAAAGTCAAATTTTCTCTTGCTCAGTCGAATTTTTCTAGGCAAAATCCTTGTCTGGATGTCTTCATTGGGCGAATTTCTTTGACGCTTGACAAATTCTTCTTCCTTCTGGCCAAGGGCGATCCTTCCTTTCTCCTTGCCTTGTGCATTTTTCTTCGGCCAAAGTTGTCAATTTCTCAATATTTTCACCATACTTAGGCAAATTTAATTTCTTTTCCACCTCTGTGTTAGGCACACTTCGTTTTATTTCTTGCCATATCCCAGGCGGATTTCCTAAGTCTTTTCCACTTTTCTCATACCATGGCGCACTTCCTTTAGCACTTTCCTTTCAAACTTAGCACTTTGCCTCTTGAAAATGCCATAACACTTAGCCAAAAATCTTAAATTTTCATCCTTTGGCCTCTATACTTAGGCAAATTTTCGAATTTCTCTTGACTAGGCACCAATACTTAGTAAAAATTTCAGATTTTTAATCTTCCACATGCCTAGGCGGACTTCCTTAGCACCTTGGACAAGCATGGCGGACTTCCTTGACATCTTGCCAACCTCTTCAAGTGTATGGCGGACTTTCCTTCCTCTTTGGATATGCATCTTGGACGTCCCTCTTTTCTAGGGCAGACTTCAAAGAAGTTTAGGCATCATCTCCTTGAACATGGCGGACTTCCAAACTTTTTAGCACTTGTCTCAACATTTTATCACTTGGAAATGTCATAATATTTAGCCTAAGATCAATTTTCCACCTTTCTAGGCCTTCACACTTAGCAGATTTTGGAAATTCTCTTTGCTGGGCATTAATACTCAGTAAAAATTTTGATTTTTTCCTTCTTCTACATGCCTAGGCGGACTTTCCAAACCTTTTGGACATGCCCCTTTGAATATGGCGGACTTTATGACCCCTTGGCATGTATGGGCGGACTTTAGAGGAGTCTAGGATGAGCATGGGCGGACTTTAGATGATGCTAGGATGTGCCTCCTTGATGCATGGCGGACTTTGAAGAGTCCTAGGATATCAAGGGCGGACTTTGGAACTGATTAGGATGAGTTTGGGCGGACCTTGGAGGGTCTTAGGACTTCCCTCTTTGCTGCTGGGCGGACTTCACCAGCTTCTTGACATTACTTCATCCTTCCTTCATGGCGAATTTCAGACTTGAACAAATTTTTCACAAATTTCATCTTTTTTGAGCTGATTTTTGGTGATTTCAACCTTCAGATCTGATTGATCTTGAACTGGTTTTCCAGAATTTGATGCTTTTTGGGTCTGATTTTCATGCTTTTTGACCTTTTTTTCAGATTTTTCGATAATTTTTCAAATTTTCTCTTTGATTTTCTGAGAGTTCTATCGAGTTTTTTGAACTTCTGAGTGCGTTTTCAGAACTCGGGACCTTTCTAAATATAGAAACTTTCCAAAAATAGAAAAAGCAAACCCTAAAAAATAGGGAACATTGTTTGGTCCAAAAATGCCAAAAATGAAAAATCGAAAAACAAGATTTCCTAAAAAGTAGGAAGTGTCAGAATTGGCCGAATTCACAGGCGATCTTTGTTTCCTGGGCCTTCTGAGCGCTTCCATGACGTCTACGCACTGATTTAAGCATGAATTACTAACTTGGCTCGGGTAACTCTCGGCAAACTGACTTGAAACTCTCAACACGGTGACCTCATTGTAAAAAGACAAGTGATAAGCAGTTGCAACACTGAGGCAAAAAGCGAAAACAGGGGGTCCCCATTTGCAATGGGGCGATGTGTGAAACGGTCACAACAGATAGGTTGGAAGTGAACGATGAGGTGAATCACCTCCTGAATCATATGCCCAGATTGTTGGCCCGTCATTCCATTATTCTGCAAGACTTGCAAGAAGAAGAGGATCGGGAACACCGAAGGCAACAAATACTACAGCGCTACGAAGAGAGAACCAAACGAGAAGAGGAACTCGACACTAGCCGGAGACGTACGTCCGATAGTCAACAATGATTGTCTGAATAAATTTTAATGCCCATATGGCCGAACAAAGACAAGAGCCGAGTACCTAGCGGGCACGAGACTCAGGAGAAGGTTCGGCGATCACTCAGGCTGCAAGAACAAGAAAACCGGCGAAGAAGACTGCAACAAGTTGGTAAGGAATTTGATGAGGATCTAATTGAAATAAACCAGAGTATTAAAAGAACACATGAGAATCTGACACGAATAGACACATCCATTGAAAGAGCACATCAAAGTTTGGTGGAAGGGAGGGACGAAGGACCCTTCGGCACCCCATAAGTAGGAAGGTGTGATCCTTATGAGAACGAAGATGAATTAAGTAGTAGCATCAGACATTTTTAGGAGTTTTCCTTATCGGATGACGACGAACGGCTGACAAGTGGAAGATCTGAGCCCTAGGAGACTCAAGGTGTCGAGGACACCGAAGGAAGGCGTGGGAGTGACTTGTACGTGGCCGAGGTACCGAAGGGAACCCTAGGAGACTCAAGGTGTCGAGGACACCGAAGGAAGACGTGGGAGTGACTCGTACGTGGCCGAGAGTGCAAGTGACGCACCGAAACGTAGCGGGGAAACCAGTCTAATCGGGTCCAATACACAAGGAGGACAACGGGGAAAGATGGCTACTCCGAAGCAGCAGAAGCTACCGAAGTTTATGGGGAATGGGTCAGAAGATCCAGTACAACACTGTAAGACATGTGAAACTATCTGGATAGCCAACGAATAGGATGATCCGGACCAGTGGCTAAAAGCATTTCCAGCGACACTCAGAGATAGTGCCATTGATTGGTACTCTGAATTAGATCAAGCACACAAAGCTACATGGAGATTATTGAAGCAAGCATTTCAAGAGGAGTTCAAACTCCTGCGGGATGATAGCGAGATTGTTGCGGAGATATACAATACCAAGCAAGGAAAGCACGAGAGTGTGCGGACCTACAACCGAAGACTCAAAGATTTGTTGGGGAAATTGGAGGCACAGCCGGCCGACGGTTTGAAGAAAAGATGGTTCATCGAGGGCTTGCTTCCATCATTAAGAAAGAAAATGAAAGTCGTACCTCCTTCGTCGTACGAATCATACAATCGGGCAATGGGCATAGAAAGTGAAAATAAAACATCTTCCCGAGAGAAAAAGAAGACGGACGACGAGGAGAGTCCAAACGATAGTGACAGTGAATCCAAAACCGTACAAGCACTCAGAAAAGATATGATGCGAATGATGAAAGAATTGAAGTCCGATAAAGAGAGCGCGAGGGAAGCCCGAGAACTGTGGTGTACAGAGTGCAATGGGGAAGGTCACATAAAAGCGAACTGTCCAAAGAAGATGTTATGTGATATCTACCAAGTTATGGGACATTCCATCAAGGAATGCCCATACAATTTGAGAGCAAGGGGTATGCAAGTACTCTTCACTCGAGGAGAGCCCTCAACACCGCCAAACACAGCACCGAAGCCCTAGTACAATAGCAATGCATCCCCTGGAGGTTACCGAAGCAACAAAAGTCCGAGAAACATGATACAGTACGATGCAAAAGGGAGGCCCATGATCCTTTGTAGGAAGTGCAACGAATGGAGCCACTTTGCTAGGGACTGCCAGAACGGTCAAGGTTCGGGAGGGAGATTGTGTAAGTGGTGTGGACCAGGCGATCATGAAGATAACGAATGCCCTAAGCAAAAGGGTATCCACATGCTGGAAGTAGAAGAACAAGAGGTACTGGAGATCACCAGAGCACAAGCAAAAAAGGCCACGTACCCAGATCCACGTACGGAGAAACAAAGGATCAAGGAAGCAAAAACTAAAGTGGAACTGGCGATGGCGAAGGAAAACAAAGTACCTCTGGAGAAGCCAGGAACCTCCCGGCGGTCGGAGGCGGAAACCAACATCATACGGCAGGTATTGCAGACCACCATACCGATCAAAGTAACTGACCTTCTCCAGACTATGCCACGGTTGGGACTGGCGATCACAAACGTTGTCGGGGATGGCAAGCAACCGCGATTGGAGGAACGAAGGAAAGAATTGATACCAGAACCACCACCGTACAATGAACAAACAATTGACCCAGTATTGCTCACAGCGAACATCGGGAAGATGCAAGCGATCGTGCATATGGAGATCAAAGGGAATATCTTGACAAATACTATCATCGATGGAGGATCGGGAGTCAACGCACTACCCGAAGACACATGGAAAAGTCTTGGGAAGCCTACACTCTGGCTGCCAACATTCCAACTAGTTGGCGCTGATCAACATGGTATCAAGCAGTTGGGAACGTTGATGGCGCAGAAGGTGATGATCGGGACACAACAATTTTTGCTAAATTTTGTCGTCATCCTATTACAGAGGAAAGCGTACGATGCACTACTTGGGAGTGGATGGTTGATAGCGGCGAAGGAAAATCATAATTGGAAGAGGAACACACTCTCAATTGAGAACAACAAGGGGAAGTATGTCATCGACTTGAAGAACCAGGTCGTGAGCGAAGAATTGGCTTCCTCTGGATCTGAATCGGATGGAGGTGAGTCGGATGTGGACGAAGGAAGGAAAGCTATGGAACCGAACATCGAAGGCGTACTTGAACTCGAGAGTTGTTCGGAGGATGAGACAAGCTCGCTGAATGGCTTATTTCATTGGCAGATGGAAGACTATGAAGTGTTCCACAAAGAGTGTAACATGCTACAAATCGGGGAAATCAAGGAAGAAGAGAAACAGGGAAGGCCCAACCAAGCACTTCCAGCTGAGTATGGAGAGTACAAAGAAAGAGTATCAAAACTGGACAATATGCCAGTCCACAAGTCCGAACAGGTACGAGATGAAAAAATTGTGTTGGAGTTAAAAAATGAAAAGTATGAAAAAATTAAAAAATTAGAAAAAAAGAAAAGAGATGAAGAGAGAGAAGAAAGAAATCAAAAAATAAAGAAAAATGGAAGAGAAAATGAGATAAGGAAAAACATGAAGAAAGAGGAGAGAGAAAGAGGGAGGAATAATAAAAGAGAAATAAAATTTGGGAAGAGAAAAATTGAAAAGAGGAAAAAAGAAAAATTATAAATTATAAAAGGAGTGAAACGGGAAAAATTAGAAAGAATTAAAAAATTGAAGAAGAGAAAAAATAAAAGAAATTCGAAGGATGGCAAGTTATATAAGAAATCAAAAGGCAATACTCTTATTCAGCATATAGTACGCCAAATAGTCACACTCAAGAAAGAAGAGGAAAGGAGAGAAATTTTTTCAGAAGCCAAGACAGTCACACGAAGAAAGGAAGGGCTAAGTAGGAAGAAGTTCGTACGCCCTTGGTGCCTGAAGAAGTCCGTACGATCTGACAAGGAGGCCGTACGTTGTAGCAAAGAAGCAGTACGTTGTAACAAGGAGGTCGTACGTTGTAACAAGGAGGCCATACGTTTGGAGAAGAGGGTCGTACGCTCTAAAAAGAGGAAGTTCGTATGGTGTGGGGAGAAATCCGTACGCTTGAAGAAGAAATCCGTACGGTATGAGGTGAACTTCGCCGTACACTAGGCTAAGGAAGATGTCGTACGATCTGAGAAGTTTGTATAGCGTGTAAAGCAGGAGTCCGTACGCATAAAGAAGAAGTTTGTACGCATAAAAAAGTCTGTACGCATAAAGATCGTCGTACGCACTGAGCAAGGGAAGGCCGTACGGTGCAGAAAAGGAGTTGTACTCAGTGCTGACTTGAACAAGGGGAGACGTCAGAAGAGGGAGTCAAACACAAACGTTGTACCAGTTGCCAGCAAGCATCACCAATACGGAAATTGGAGTGTCGTACCATCCATTGCTGTACCAAGCATCGACCTAGAGAAAGTAAAGTCCAAGAAAAACAATGCAAAATCTGTATTTTTCGGCTTCATCAACACTATTCAGAACTTGTGGAAAAATCATGGAAATGAGGTGCGCGATGCAGTTTCGAGTGGTTTCAAAAGTGTTAAATTGGTCTTGGCAGCAGGGGCGCTGCCCCTCGACCCCGCCCTGTACTGCAACAAGGAGCGAGCCAAGGGCGTTGCCCCCGGACCCCGCGAGGGGCGCTGCCCCTCAACCCCACTGGGGGCGCTGCCCTCAGACCCCCGCAAGGGGTGCTACATACAAACCCTATTGGGGGCATTGCCCCCAGACCCCCATCAGATTTATTGGAATTGCCAATTTGCAGTGCAACCAGCCATCACAGTGCAATTGGCTGCCGAGCAGACGAAAATTGCAGCCCTCGAGGAGAAGTTGGTAAGGAGAGACAAAGTATTGGGTGAGAGTGACAATCAGTTGGCAGAGGAGGATCAGCTAGTGGTGGAAAAAGATACACAGGTGGTTGATGAGTAGCGACTTTCAGCCGACCGGGAGAGTTAGCCACAGGGAAAAGGAAAGGAATTGGCTAGCACCAAGCAAGAACTTGAGTTGGCATTTTTGGTTTTCAGTCATCTGAAAGACGACTACTTTGTGGGGGGGATGATGTAGTTGGCCGAGAGTGTGTGTGTACTTGGTCGGTTGGGAGTCATAAGTAAATAAGACTTTAGTTAATATTAATAATCCATGTACTTATGTTATGTACGTGTCATGTTAGTTAGTTGTTTCGGGAATTAAGTTCCTGACGAAGTAATTAGTTATAATGAAGGGACGCAACAGTTGGTACCTCAACCACCGCCAACGTACTATATGTACTTGAGTCATGTAGTCAGGAACATTGCAGTTCTACTATGCTATGCTATCTTCTGTCTGGAGACATTATGATGTAAATGGCGAATACTGAATAAAGCAATACATCTATGTTCTATGCAATTGCCATGTGATTATTATATGTTGTCAATGTTATATTTCCGTTTACTCTGTACGTCATTGTACCCGTAGTGAGTAAACAGAAAGACATCTTTGCTGGCTCAAGAACAGGGCGGCATTTTGCATCAAGTAACTGGTTTTAATATTAGAGAGCATATAAAATTCAATTTTGCTTCAGAAGTGATCGCTGGCCTTCCAGGAGTCTAGGCGCTGCCTTTTTGCATCAAAGGAGACAACTTTGAGGGAGGTTCAACTGGACTTTTGTCTTGCTGGGTCAGCCATTTTCAGTCGCCATTCTAGGTTCTCTTTATATTGTAAACAACTTGCATATAGAGTCATTGTATTTGCAGTTTCTTTCCTCATAGGGTCATTAGTTGTAGTGGAGGAAATCATTGGCATCGACAGCAGTGTATGGTGCAATCAGTCAGTTATCTCTGTCACATCAGATTGAAATGAATATCATATGATAAATATATATTGTGCATTGAGTCGATTTGAATTGTTGTAATCCATTGGCAAGAATGTAGCAAGTTGAACAAGCAATATACTTAAGTCTGAGTTTGCATACCAACTATTTGCTAAAATGTCTTTATGCTGTAGCTGTGTATTGGTGTAGCTGCATTTCATTTACTGTCATTATATGCCTTTGGAAAGTCAGAAAATAAATTGCATTGCATTCTCTTACATCTCAGTTGTCGTAGATTTCAAGTAGAGTCTTTATCTTCACTATTTGCATTAAAAATACAAAAAAAAGAAGCCATAAGCAGCAGTAGGTGTGTTCGTCAGCAAACTGTTTGACAAAATTCCAGTGCATCAAAATCAAACATTTAAAGGCAGATTTGGCAAGGCCTCTTACATTCATCCATAAATGTAACCATGTATTAGTTCATACTTATGCTTGCCTTGGACATATGACCAAACAAATCTGAATAAATTAGCTCCAATGGCTGGTCCACTCTCCATGCACTTCCAAGAAACCTGTTCCTGTGGTGTTTTCCAAGCACGCAATGCTTATACACTTGCTTGAATCTTTGGTAACCCATGTACCATATTTCTTTGATACAACATATGCAGTCTCTTAAAATTAAAATGTCCATACCTTTGGTGCCATAACCTTGCATCCTTGATGGTTGCATAACAAAAATTTGATTCACTTGCTTTGATTCTGAATGGGAAAATTCAATTATTTGTCATCTATGCAGTAGCAATCATCTTTCCTCCTTGTCTCTTATAACACTACAAAATTTATTATCAAATACAAGTTTAAGTCCTTTCTCAACTAGCTGACCAATACTCATCAAAATATGCCTTTGTTGTTTACAGCGTTTAGTTGTGGTGAGTGGTATACATCAGCAAGTTTTGCTTTTCCTTGTCTAGTATCTATATCCAATTTTCCTTTTCCACAAACTTCAAGAACTTCATTGTCACCTAATCTTATTTCACTTTTAAAATTTTCATCAATCTTTGAAAATGCTTCTCTACAACCTATCATATGATTAGAACAACTTGAATGTTGAAGCTATACCTCATTACTTGTGTTTTCAACTTCGTTAAATGAAAGAAAGTAGCGAAGTGGATCTTCGTCTTTTCCTTTCTATGGACCCTTCATTTGCATTCTTTGTTTTCACTTTTCTTCTTTCATTTGAATCCTTGAGTCTAAAAGTTTGATTTTCTTCCTTCATTTGAATCCTTGAATCTACAATCTCTCTATATGACCAATTTTTTTTCAATAGTAACACTACTAGCATCCTTCCTGCATTAAGTCTACCTCTGCCTGTAAAAAAACCATAGCCTCTACTTTGTCCTCATCCTCTAAAGTTAGAAACAAACCCTTGATATGAATTATCCCCCTTCTTGCCTTGAGGTAAACTAGTACTTGGTTTTTGATTATTATTGATCTTTGCCTTTGACATACACACTTGATCTAGACCACCCATGTACATTTGATATGATCCAATCAGCTCTTCAATCTTTAAAGTATTTAAATATTAGCAATCTTCTGAAGAAATAACAATAGGCATCCACTTGGGTAAAAGAGATCTCAAGATCTTCACCACAACCACATCATCCTTCATTGCCTCACCATAGTTTATCATCTTATTCACATTGTCTATTACTCTTAATATAATAATCTTCAAAAAAAACCATTATCTTTCATTCTTAAATTCTCAAGATTCATTTTTAGGGTTCGAAGCTTTCCAACTCTCACCTGATCTATACTTCAGTCTGGACTTTCTAAAGCTATTCATGCTTTCTTTGATACCTTGCAACCAGCAATTCTTGAATAAATTCTTGGATCTATTAAACTTTGAACATATAAAAATGCTTAAGCATCATTTTTCTCATCTTCTTTTTTCTCTATCTTACCTTTTGCACTCAATGTAATCCAATCTTGAGGTTCAACATAGCCACTTAATACCATAACCCAGACTCCTTTCCAGATCAACTCTTCTCAACTAATCTCTCCAATAATCAAACTTCTCACCTTTAAATTGTGAAGCTACCACCATACCATTGCTAGCTGCCATTACAACAAACCAAATGAAGCTGAGATTTTCTTTCAAATTATTGAAATCTTCAACTGTAGTGAAGAAGCTTCAAATCTAAACTCATCCAGTGTAACTCTCACCTGTGCTGATAAACATTTGTGCTGATAAACATGGCTTTGATACCACTGTTGGGAAAAATTGTATAGAACAGAGGCAGGACAGCAACCTCAAGAAACCAAAAACATAAAATCATCGATTCCATCCACAAGAACTTAAACCATTCAAGACTTTTCTGGAACAATTTTCTCTTTATATTAATGTTTTAAATCAAACCAATCTCCTTCTCTGCTTCAGCATCATACTGAGCTTACAATCAAAATCTTTTTGTTGTCTTACTCTCTCACTGTTATCCTAACAATGATCTAACCTTTCTACTTATAACAATAAAAGAAAACACTCTAAATAGCCTTGTTTCTAAGAAACAAAAAAGTCATATTTTTATCTTCCTAATTTTGTATTTAGCTGCTTCTACTATTGTTAACTGCTGATCCTTTTTCTAACTGTTGCTTTTGGAATCCTATTTTTTTGCATTCTGCTCTTCTGATTGATATTCTGCAGTAGTGGTTCACTGTGGCTGTTTAGGCTGTGCCTTTTTGACATCAAATTTTCCAACACAAGTGTAGCATTTAAATCTAGAAGATTCATGGGTGGGATCAAAGTGTAACTCCTCCAAAATAACTCCCTTCAAATATGGTGCCATTCTACCTGTACAAAACTTTTCTTGTTAATCCAATTTTATGTTGAATCTTTGTTTTTCAGTTAAACCACGTAACATGTTTCAAACTTTGACCCACTTGTCTATCTTGTTTTTGTCTTCTTTCTTCTATGGTCTTGCAGAAACAATGAAATGAAGTCCTCAAATGCATATGTCAGAGTGAAGAACAAGATTTCAAACAATGAAGAGCAATGAAGAGGTATGCTCAGGTTCATCAAGGCATAAAAGTTGCCATCCAACAGCAGAGATCTCACCAGAAAATGAAGTAGATGGAAGGTTTGAATAGATGATTTAGCATATCAAGGCACATCGATACAAGATAGATAGCACCAATTGATGATAGAATTGGACTGTAAAGAGAAAACAGCCATGTGAGGATATCACTCTCAAATCCAAAAAAAAACAGAAAAAGAATGATTGTCAAAGTCTGGTGCCACCAAGAATAGGTACATATTTCAAACTTAAATTGCAGCATCATATTGACATATTTAATTGTGCACTGTTGTAGGAAGGCAATTTGGAAGGATGTTAAAACTCATATACAAAGCATCAAGCACGTCATAAGGCATCAGTATGACTGAATTTTTCAAAGTAAACAATCCCATTTATGATGTGCATTCATGCCATTTTTAGAGCCGACTGGGAATGTCAAAATCATGCACTTTGATAAGATAGAACAGAGAAACTTTCAAGGTGAAAACCACACCCAGAATACACAGTCGCATATCATAAAAAGGCATTCGTTTTGGGAGGCTCAAAAACTCACATAGAGGGTAAAAATTGTGTGCCCTAACACTCAGAATAATAAGTCTTTGAAAGCAAAATACATCTGTGTCAAAGGTGTATGAAATTATATTAATGTCCATAGGTGACCAAAAGTAGGCCAATAAGACTAGAGGTTACAGCAGTTAGCAATAGAAAGCTCTAGGAAGAGAGAACACTAGAACTAAAACAATAAAAGTACATAAGACAAAATAGAGCATTGTGCCACAAATAAATAGCAATAAAAGTAGTAATGAAGGGAAAACAAGAGCCCCAAAAGTGTGTGCCAATGAAGACTCAAAGGAAATTTCACCGAGAAATTGTCTAAACCATCATCAATCGCTATAAGGGATAATGCTTGCCAAGGAGTATCCAAGGTCAAAAGACTGCGCTAGAATACCCTAGGAAGAACCAAAGAACTTGCTCTAGAAACTCCCCTGACATCCAAGGCCAATGTAGCTCCTATAGTAGAAAAGAAGCTCGTAATGTGAGTCTCCCACTATAGTCTAGGGAGCAACTAGTAAATAGTAGATCCATGTCATCGAAATGGGGACAAATCATACAGACAAGAATTAACAAATCCATGATGCCAAGTGAGAGTAGGTTGGGCAATCTAAGTAATTTAAGAGGTAATGAGGGAAGGCCTAACTAATCTATCAACTTTGATATGTAAAGTACCAATATTAAAAGGCCAATTTGTGTTCATTGTCACCTAGGTCAGCTAGAAAAAAGAGGTGATCAATGTTGGAGCTCTAGAGCCTTTAGACTACATCTGTAGGGATTAGCATTGGAGGGCGACAGCCTCATGAAGAAAGTAGCCAAGGACAGTTGCTCTAGTCATCTAAAAAATGTAGATAGTGTAAGGAAGCTAAGGTAGCCGAACAACTTCCCACACTAATCTTAAGAGGAGAATAATGCAAAACTTTTACAGATCTTTAACAGTTAAAGAAGCTTAAACAGAAATAAACTTAAATATCATACATACCACAACACAATGATTTTCATGGGGTAAACCCTTTCGGGAGAAAAACCCCACACTTCAAAAGCTGCCCAATATATAATTCAGAAATCACAAAGATTACAATATACTTGCAGAGCAAGCTTCTCACAAGAGTATCACCAATCAAAGATCCAAAGGCAACACGACCACTATCAGACTCTCAGGATACATCACAATACACAGCCATAATACAATGCCCTCATAAAATAGGGTTTCCTTCTAGGGCAAGTCAAGCTAATAAAATATCGGCTATCAAATCTATGACCTAATGATGAACGATCTAGATTTAAAATAATAAAATTTACCTTTCAAGAGTGCTGCCCTTGGACCCCCAGCCGGGGGCTTGATCCCCCCGAACCCCTCATGGGGGGTGCGGAGGGGGGAGGGAAGGGGAGGAGGGGACCCCACACCCCGTCGTCATTGTATGAACAGTACCTTATGTAATTGCATGGTTGAGACACATTTTCCCAACAGATAGATTGTTCCCTAAGGCCCTATAGAAGCAGTGAAACCTTCCCCAAAAGTCATAGTAAATGGGGAAATTGAAAATGAAGTGTTCCTCGAACTCCACCTCCTAGAGGGAGCAAAGACGACAAGTCCAATCCTAACAAAGAATGTGATGATCAATTTCAACCCATAACTAGTGAAAGCAAACTCTCAATGCCTCTAGAGATGGTGAGGGTAGTGAATAAAACCATACGCGATCTATAAGAAATGCTTGGTGTAGAAACCAACTTGGGGCTAAGTGGCTCATAGGGGAGACCCAAGTGGTTGGAATATTTTGTTTGTAGATGTCCTCTCTAACAACTCTAGAGATGATGTCCTTAATAGGAAGGAGCCAAAGGGAGCATCCAAGGAGTACGTGAAAGGGGGTAGCCTATCAATAGAGATGCCAATAGAAAGAAGCAACTTGGTCTCCAAGTACCAACATTGCTAGCATCTAGTGGGGATGAAAGAAATCGTGGGGGCAAGTGAAGTAATCTTCTTAGAGGAGCAAAGTGCTAAAAATGGATATCTCTCACAACTAAAAGTTGAGGCCCCCACAAATCAAAGCCTATGGATGTAGAAAGTAAGCGTCAAGATAGTCTCAAGGCATACTGACTAGGCAATAAATTCAGCTTGGATGATGCAATGAGGAACTATCCTTTTGCAACAAATCATGCACTGCAACATGAGAGTTTGGGCCCTCTCAATTTTGGTCCATCAATAGCCCCAAAGCTGGTTCCCCAAACCACATAAAATTGTAGGCTTGATGATTGTATCAAAAAGGTACAATTTTGAAGGGATGCTCTAGAAGTGGATCTAAAAACACTAATGTTCCAAGACAAAAAGAGAGGCATACCCCTTGCAAAGGTATAGGTGAGAGTCGGGCTTCATGCTAAGGATGGACCACAAAAAATTGGAACCCAAGTGTGTGTAGGCTAATGTGATCTCTAAAAGTTCTACTTTGTAGAAAAACTAGAATCTAGAGAGAGAGCAAATGGACATATTGAAAATCATGACCTTGGTTTTACTAATATTGACCAAATGTTGTCAGAGTTCATAGAAACAAGCAAGGGCATCAAGTTGTCATTATAAGCCCTCAATAGTGTGTGAGAGGACAACATCGTCAACAAAAATAAGAATGGCTATAATCACCTCATGTAAAATACAACTTTCGTTGAAATGGATATGATGCCAAAGAAATTCCTCTAACTCATAAATGTATATATTGAAAAGGCTTAGTGAGAGAGGACACCTTGCTTGACTACAATGGTACTCTTCACAAAGTTAGAGACATTGAGAAGTACAAAACTACCCAATAATTGTTTCTCATAAAGCCTCCAAACAATAGTAATTAGAGAGTTAAGGATGCCAATATCTCTCAATTTCAAGAAAAGCAAGTGCCTTGAAACCAAGTCAAAGGCCTTTATGAAGTCAAATAAAACAACAAAAGACTTTAAAAAGCCTATGACAAGCCTCCTCAATAATAGATCAGAGTGTTAAGATTTAGCATATTGTGTTGGTATGAGCGAGGTATATCACCAAGCTTATTCCCATCTAGGTCACATTCACACCTAGTTATTTAAGTTTACTCATGGCACATTTAAGTCATTTACATTTTGTGTCTCATGTCATATGATTATAACACTTGGTCATAATCCTATGTTCTAGCTTTCACCTTGCCTATAAGCCAGGTTCTTCTTGTACCCTATTGTAGGCCATTGCAGGCTATTGTATGCATTGTATAATCTAGCATTCATTTCTTGCTACTCTCTTGTGGAAGACTTTTTTTATTTTGTACATGATCTTCGCTACTTGAATCTATTGTGTGACTTTTACATGGTATTAAAGCATCAAACTGCAAACCCCTTCTCAATTTGAGAGTGTCGACAAGAACTTTTGTTGGATGCATTTGGTGCAAAATGGACCTTATCATTAAGTCTAGAAGGCCCAAAAACATATATATTGATATAAAACTTGATAAGTTTTACATAGCCTACCCTACCTACTAGGGAACCTCACCTACCCAACCACTGCCCTACCTTCTTAAGGCCCTTGATTCCTTTGCCTCAAAGCAATCCCCAGTGGTATTCCCAACCTATAGCATGGATGGTAGATGGGTGCTTGGTATGCTTGGTAGGCATGCTCATAAGCAATATGCATTTGGTGGTAAGGCATTGTTGTTGATCATTATGTCTATGAGTAGGAAGGTGTAGTTTGACTTCCTTGGGAGTGAGAAGGCATTTGTAGCATCTAAAATCCTGACACTCATTGCACTCAAGCAATTTATCTAATCCATAAGTGTTATCCCAATCAATTGACATAACCAACCGACTCTATACCTATCCTCCCTCAAACCACATCTATCGCCTATCAAGCATGGTGCAATAACACCAAGAAGGCAAGGCAATTCAGTTGCAACACATCTGCATGGTTAAACAATTTGTACTTATCAGAAAATGGATGCAATCGCAATACAATCAATAGAATCTCCCAAGGAATATTCCTTCAATCCATCATCAAAGTGAAGTTGTCACATCAACAACAATCATTGGTATGATTTCATTGTTTTTTAAAATTAAAAAAATTGTTGGTCACATGAAGGGCGAGGCACTTGCTTTTTACCAATCCACAAGGGCTTATTTCCAACAAGCAATGCAAGATCTGCCACCACCTCCAATCGTGTAACCTAAAATTTCTACCTCTGCCTAGCTCAAGCCACTCTAATTTGCTCAATGACAGCTACCACCACGCTCAGCCCCACCCCAGTAGCACCACTAAGATCCACCACCAATGCATCGTCCAAATAGTGCATGGGCCCTTTTTTCTTACCTTAAACGAGTGAATTTTTTTATGAGGTATTACTTTTCACCAAGGTATTGGTTTTTTGCATTCTTATAGGCATCAAAAAACTAGTTTTGAGCACTTAGTACTGGTACAAGTATTTTTTCAAATTTTGTTGTAAGTCTATTTTTAGGTTGAAGCCCTATTTACTTGCATTTTTGACAAGCCATATTTTGCATCCACAATATCCAATTTTGGACTTTTTATAGCCATTAGAAAGGTTTTTTTGAGCACTGCACATCCATCCATGTGATTTTTCCAAATTCTACTTTAGAGATCAAAATTTTAGTTTGAACTCATTTTGAGTACTTTGGCCCATTTCTTGGGAAATTTGTTGACATTGGTAGTTGATTTTTGCTAGAGAGCTTCATTTTCAATATTCATGTTGGGGAGGTTATAATTTTTGTTGAAGGTCTCATGTCTATGTAATTTGAGGATCTATCTTAGTTCATTATGGATTCTTCATTTCATCCTTCTATATTCATTTTGCAAAGGTGCAACTATAAGCAATGGAGAGATGGTATCTTGAAACACTTGTGTTGGCTTCATTTTTGCCACATCTATATGGTCTTGTTCCTCAACCAAGTGATTTTTGGATAGATGATGTTTGAGATTCTAAAAATGATCATGTTGAAGGATTGATTGATCTACATGTTTTTGATTAGATAAGCAAGGTTTTGAAAGGGCCCTGAAACCTTTTACAAATCGAAAGATAGAACGTTCAGCTCAGCAAAACAACAAAAACCAGCAGAGAACAACAAGACAGCGACCAAACAGAACCACTACAGCTCCATCTAAATGGAGCAAAGCACTACACACCCTTCTTAAGGTGGTTTAAAAAATTGTTGCAAGGATTTTTGTTGAACCGTTGTACAAGGGTTCATCTCCACAAATCTTTTCATTTTTTTATTGCAAGGAGAAGAAACAGGGCCATTCGTAAGACCAACCAAACCAGGAGTATCAACAGAGGGGCCATTAGAATCATCAACCTGAGGCTTCTGAAAGAGAGTGGTGTGATCTTCCGTAACAGCAGACATCTTCTCTTTTTCCTTCCAAACAAAGTGTTGTTTCTTTTTCGTTAGGCAGGTAAAGGAAGCATGGCCTACTTTACCCCAACAATGGCAAATAATGGGAGAATTTTCATATTCAATCTGCTGCACCCACTTACCAAATCTTGAAGATAAGGTTATCTGTGTAGAGAGGATAAGGTTATTCTCCACTAACACACAAAACCTAGCAGACAATTATCGCTTCATCGATTTCGTGATCTTATCCGTAGAATAGAAATTCCCAAAAGAATTAGCAATACCCATAAAAATCTTTTCATGCCAGAACTCCAAAGGCAGCCCTGGTAAACAAACCCAAATAGGAAACTTAAGAGTGTCCGCCATGGGGTTGAAACCAGGAGACCACCTTTGAAGGCAAAGGTCGTTTTGACCAAAAAACCAAGGGCCATCAAGAAGGGCCTTAGAGCAACTTTCTTCGCAAGGAAAAGAAAAGAGGAAGAAACCATTTATCATGGCAATTACCTTGACCTGATCACAGAACTTCCAGATCTGACAAACCCACCTACTAACAACATCAATGTTGGGACGAAGGCCACAGAATCTCCCAACCAAGGAGCTCTTAAACCATTCCAAAGTCTCGGAAAAGGTAGAGTCCTCATGGTCTACATGTTGATGATAATACTTAGTGTGCCATTTTGCACATTGAGTGTCCTCATGTGCTTTGGACCAAGATTTGGAAGATGCATGGAGAACCTAATACTTACCCATTCCCAAATGATCCTATTTTAAACTATCTTGTGCCTCTTGGCGATTCAAACAATCTACCATATGACTATGATACAAATGAAGAGTTTGCTTCTATGAAAATCCTTGCCTGTTTGGATGATGACAATGACATTTCTTTTGATTCTCCTTCTCCTACAAAGACACTTGTTGATCCCTCAACTTCATTGATTCCTAGTGCAAAATCATTGACTGAGACTCCCCTTATTCTAATTCTTCAAAGTTCAACAATGTTTCATCTTTTAGTAGTTCAATTTAGTAGGATCCTTCTTGTCTTTCAGATTTAGCTTTGTGGGATGACCTTTTGAGAGGTATTGCAGATTTTTGTGTTTCATCTTGCAAATATGATACACACTTGAGAATATCCATTTCCTCTTTGAGACAATTAAAGCACCCTTGTTATCACATCATCTTTGTCTTTGGAGATTGTTCTTCATGAGTCTTTGCAAATTTTTGGATTGGTTTCACCTCATTGCATTGTGACATTCTTTGATTCCAATATGTGGACACATGAGCAATTTTCAAAGGCACACATGATGAGACTTCTTCCCTCATTTCTCTTCTTGGAGTGTGAGTTTCTACATACACCATTTGTTTCTTCCCAAGGGGAGAAATGTTTGTCGATTTTGGATCATTTTTAGCAATCGTCTTAGACCATTCACCATTGGCATAGGAGCTACTTCTTTGTGAGGGGCGGGGGGATACATAGTCTCTCTCTTCCTCTCCTCTCATATAGGGGGGATATTGATTGTCTATTCATAATGGATGTAGTCCTTGGAGGGTCATGTTGAGTCTTTGTTCCATGACTTGTACATCTTTTCTTGCATGTTTCCTCTCTTTTGGAGAAAGGTATTTCCTTTGGCTTTTTCTCCTTTACTTTGTTTGTGAGAGATCTTTTGTACATGGGTATCTCATTAGGCCTTATTATTGGGACCCATCTTTGAATGTTTGCAGTTGTTTGTTCCTCTCTAAGTTGCACTTAAGAAAGGATGTTAGTGTGAATGAGGTATATTACTTGACCAATTCCCATCTAGATCCTATTAACACCTAGTTAGTTTACTTAGGGCACATTTAGGTTTTTTAATTTTCATCTCATGTTATATGATTATGACACTTGTTATAATCCTATGATGTCCTAGATTTCACCTTGCCTATATAAGCAAGGTTCCTTTTGTATTGTAGACTATTGTAGGCTATTGTATGCCATTGTATCTTGTATGCATTGTATAATCTAGCATTCATTTCTTGCTACTCTTTTGTGGAAGGTTATTTTTTTTGTTTTGCAGGTGATCCTGGCTACTTGAGTATATTATGTGACTCTTATATAATGACCCTTAGTTAAACATTTATGTAAAAATACTTAGATCTGAAATATTGTATTGAGGAAATGCTTGTTAGCAAATCGAGCAAAGAATACTCTGATGTCCAATGCCAAGAGTTCAAGAATCCATGTGCTTGAAGGATGCAATACTACAAGAGTCTAGGGATTGCATACTAGAAGGAAGAGATGGTTGGAGTGTGAGGATTCGGAAGCTGGCAATGCCAAGTGCACAAGGAAGCCAAAGTCCATAGGTCCATGAAGAACAAGAGAGCAAGAGGCCAAGGATCAAGGTTGTGGGATATCCGACATTGTTGGGGAAGTGGAGAATGGAAGAAAAGTATGATGGTATGAGAAAGTCCAAAATCCTGCTTGAGGCAAGAAAGTGATTCAAACATTCTCAATTTAGGGTAAGGGACATTGCAAATCCACCTTTCTCAAAATTGCTTGCACTCAAGCAATGCAAATTTGGATGCTCCCAAAATACTAATCCTTCCCAATTAGCATCTTCAACATGGATTCTTCCAACAAACGAGATACTCTAAAATGATTAAAATAAAGCATATAGTAGGCTTTTTAGAAAGAGCATCAACAACTACATTCTTTTTTCCTTTCTTGTACTCTGTCAAAATCATAAGCTTGGAGCTTCCCATTTTTGTTGTCATTTAAGTCACAACCAAAGAAGAATCTCTAGTTATAATCTATCTTCACCACAAATCCTCTACAAACCAAATATTGTTAGAACTCGGCCAATGAATGCATGATGACCTACATCTCTTTGTCATAGATAGAAAATAATTTTTCTGATTCTTTCAATTTCCTACTTACAAATGCTATTCAATGTTCCCTCTATACCAAGACAACTCCAAATCCCTCTCTTGAAGCATCACATTCTACAACAAATGGTTGTGATAAATTTGGGGTAGCAAGAATAGGACATGAATTCATTACATTTAAATTTATCAAAAACTTTTTGAGTTGTTTTTGTCTATACAAAATCTCATTTCTTTATCATAGCAATTAAGGGTGCTGCTAGCTACAAAAAAACCTTAACAAGTCTCCTATAATAGTTGTAAAAGCCAAAGAATCCTCTTAGTTGTGTCAATGTCATAGGAGGCCAATCGAAGATGATTTGGATCTTCTATTGATCCTCTTGAACACCTTGGGCATTAATGATATGGCTCAAGTACAAGACCTCTATCACCCCAAACTCATACTTTGATTCTTTTGCAAAGAAGGCATGTTCTACTATTTCAATAGTAGCTAGATCCTTCAAATGATCTTCCCAAGTCTTGTTGTAAATCACAATGTCATCAAATAAAACCAACACAAGTTTTCTTAATCAATTGTTGAAAACATGGTTCATACATGACTAGGAAGTAGTTGTGGTGCACTTGTTAAGCCAAAAGGCATGATTAAGAATTCAAATGCCCAAACTGACACTTGAATGTTGTTTTATGCAAATCTTCATCCCTTACATGGATCTAGCAATAGCATGATCTCAAATCAATCTTCAAAAAAATACATATCTCCAAACAATTCATCAATTAGCTCATCAATTACAAGAATGAGATATCTATTTTCGAAGGTCTTTTAATTCATTGTTTGTAGTCAATACATATCCACACGGTGCCATCATTTTTCTTCACAAGAACCACAAATGAAGCAAATGGACTAAAATTGGACCTAATGTCTCTTTGATGACCTTTTCTCTCTTCTTTGTATATTCTTGAGTGGCAATAAGGAGTGGTCATGACAAGCTTAAAACCTAGTTCCAACTCTATAAGAACTCTTTCATGGCCTTTTTTATCTCTTCTTTGTATATTCTTGGGTGATGTTGATGTGCCTTTTGTGACACACCGAACACTCTAGAATAAAGAGTCCAAAGAAGCTCTATCCTCTCTTGAAAAACTACCGCGTATGTTAAGATTGCAAGAAAGATCATACGGCAATTCCAATGTTTCTTATGTCAGGTCTTGACGTGTGGATAAGCTCAATGGGCGTTGTGATATGTTGGTAACACAAAGGGACCTATACTAACAAATTACTCATAAGTGAGGACTTAGGTGGATTTGACATTGAATGCTCTATTTATTTATTTATTTTGGAATTTTCAATTTTGAGATTTTAAAATTAAAGTTTTAAAATTAATATATTCTCTTTTTCTCGCTAGTTGGTGACCACTCGAAGAGAACCTTCGAGGAAAGCACAGATGAAGTTCGCGAGCAAAGGATTACAACCAGAATCGAAGATCAACTCAAAGTGGAAGAACGTCATGGATACAAATCTTGGACATGTTGACTTCTAGGAATTCAAAAAGAGAATGTATGGACTAGACGAACTCCTACTAATAGCAATTGCTCGCCGGATGATGCGGAATGGCATTGTCCAGGCAGCTAGATTTCCTCTGGCAATGGAGTGTGCTAAGCTGATGGTGGAGTGTGCCAGGCACTACAACCCAAAAGAGAGACAGATCATTGCTCCTGATGGAAGAATTTTGGCACATCTCGGAGAGCTAGCCATTCAGGAAGCATTCGGCATTCCCAGCTACAACAGGACTTCATATAAGACCAAAGATGATGCAAGGAGACTCTTTGAAGACTGGATGTATCAGTGTGCGACCAACATCAACAAGTTATGGTTGGAAAAGCCAAGGGCCTCTATTAAAAAGATGTCGAAGAAGTTACTCCGAACAGACTTCAAAGAAGACTATGGTGATATAATTTTGCTTTTGAACAGGATAATGGGCAGCCCTCAAGGTGCTCCATTCAAGACTTGGATGTACTTGTTCATTGATGAGATCGCCTCAGGAGTCAGAATGTTCAATTGGTCGAGGATGATCAATGACAACATTCATGGGCAGCTGGTGAATTTGGAGAGGACTAAATCTTTCTATATGAGTTCTTATGTTATCTATCTGCTGGCAAGGACCTACAAATATTCAAGACTAATATGCAAAGGCGTGGTAGGCAACAGTGAGAATGAATTTAAGTCATATGACTATTACCCGCAATTGTAGCTCAGTGAGAAAACTCACTTCAAACGAGCAAATGATGCTTTTCTAATGTACATCACCAGAATACTCCAAGGCGGAACTCACCAGAAGCTAACTCATGAAGCCAAAAGCCTGATCAGCAAATATGGATCCTGGTTTATCCAGTTTCCAAGATTCACATACATAAGGATTTAGGGATTCACTGGAAATCCTTTCAGGCTCCCAATTTATCCCACCAACAGAATGATCTTGCTAGAGATTCTTAGGCAGCTAGAAACGTATCAAAATTTCTAGAGAGTAAAGAGCAAGGCAGCCATCACTTTTCCAAGGCAGCCATCACTTTTCCATTCTTTATTGGAAATATGGAAGAATCTTGCCCATCGGCACAAGCAGCTAAAAGTGTCAGGTTAGAGATGCAACGATATCCATTCACGTCATACAGGTCCAGAGCTGATTTTGACCCTCACCATCACATCAGGGCCGTGAATGGAATAAAATACAAACACAAGGTAGACTTGGAGGACTACTGGGCGAACACTATAGATGAGTATGACATCCAGAAAAGACTATGGTCCAGACTGCCGGTCAGCTTAATCAGGACAACCGAGCTCTTCCGTGTACTAGATCAACTTGAAGATGATGGCGAATATATTCAGCCAAGTTTTGATGAGAATCGGAATCTTCTTCCCGTAAGATGGTCAGAACCGGAACTTGTAGACTTGACCACCTTCATGAGGCCAGTCATCAAGTATTCACAATGGTAGACAGATCAGCAAATCCAGGAGTTGTGGCAGAAAAATGTGAATCCGACTTATAATCTAATGGGTGAAGTAGAATCCTATTCTTCAAACACTAGTGCGTCCCAAGGTGATGAGTCGATCGAGAGCACCAACCCCAAGAAAAGGAAGGAGACAAAAGGAAAAAAGATTGCGGATGAAGAACCTACCCGAAAGAAGCAAAGATCAGAGCCTCTCCATTCTGTCGTGTCTGCAAACATGAATGAGATATTAGATATTGATGAGTCATTGGGAGACATAAGGATTCCTTCTCCCATTCCTATCTAGCTAGAGGAACATGAAGCACCATCTCCCACAGGCACAGAGATACTGGAGTCTGAGAACGAAATTGATACTCTGGACAGTGAATTCCAAGAAGGAATGATTTCCGCCCTCAAAGGAATTCAAGATATTCCATGTGCGCAAGATATTCAAGAGGAAGAAGGCATCAAGCAACCTACCATCCCCGATTCGTTGAAAGAGAGATTGAAGATAAAAGAACAAACAGAAATTCCAGAGGAAGATGATATGACCGATTTCTTGGCCAGAATGGAAGTAGTTAATGTAAAGAAGCCCGCCAGAACGTTTTCCACCATCCAAAGAGATGAAGTCGGCCATCATACAATACAAATTGTTGTGCCAACAGTTGATAAGTCAAGAGAGGATATTGGTCCTCAGGAATATGACATCACCACTGTCGACTTGGGCCCAACCACAAAAGGACAGGAAGTGGAAGATTTGGATAACTCAGTTGCCACTATCAAAGCGAGGCTAGAAAAGGAGGTAGCAAAGAGAAAGGACTACCAAAAGGAGGTTGAACGCTTAAAAGAATATATTCAACATTTACCTAAACCTCTTGATCAGGCCAGCTCAGCAGTTCCTCCATTGATAAACTCTTCCCAAGAGACTTTCGAAGAAGAAAGGACCACAGCCAAAGAAACCAAAGAGTGGATAATCAGTAAAAGCAAAGAAGTGGTTGTATTTGTAGAGAAACTGATGTTGGCAAATGGGCAAACTTCCTCTTTGCTTTCGAGGATTGCAGTTTTGGCAGAAGCGTGGGACAGCACTCAGGATATCCAAGATAGAATTATCCCATGTCTCAAAGTGCTGAGAGGAGTTCCGAAGCAGGAGCTAGTCAATGGAAAAGTTATTGCAGCAGGCGCTACATACGACTTCAATAGCTGGGACTTGGCATTGATTACACGGAATGAAGTCCTAGAGAAGGTGAAGGCTGATGCTATCCGAGTTGAGGAGCGGACGAAGGAAATTTGGAACAAGATTCTACTTGTGGCTGCAAATGCACTTGAGAAAGACATTGTTCGAGCAAACGACATGCAGCTTGAAAATCTGAGGCATAGAGTTCGAGAAATTTTCTTTGCCACCACTGAGTCGATCCTTAAGCAAAATTTGACTAAGGCAGCCGACTTCTGGTCCATCTGGCGTGCCTTCCAACGACAAGAGTCAGAGTGGGAAATTGCTTTCACGTAATGTGCGGATGATTTGGACACACTAGAATACAAGGTCAATATGCTGCCACTTGTCACGATCGAGGAAGTCAGCACAATAGTTTCCAGATTCATCCAATACAATGCCACTAAGGAGAATAAGGATGCGCCCCTCAAAGATAGCTCCTCACGCCACTTCACTCACTGATTACTGATTGTTATTTTGGGAAACCCTAGTTAGGGTTACTTTGTTTTAATCTTTGCCGTTGATCATGGATCAATCTTGGTCGTCTATTTCATTTCCAAAACTCTATATAAACTCTCATTCTCGCATTTCATTGTATGGGAGAGAGTCTTATGAAATTGTTGCTCATAGCTACTTTGAGAATAAAAGTTCATATTGCATGATTTGCTTTGAATCCTTCTATTGTCAAGTGGTTGCATGGTTACATATTCTTCTTCCACCTAGAATAGATTAAAGTAGTATTTGATTTGAATGCATGTTAGATGAATGATAGATTGATAGTATAGATTGGTGAAACTTTCACTCATACTTTCTTTGAATGGATGATTTTCGTTCAATGCGTAAAGTTAGACTGAGCTTATAACGTGGATGCTTTAATGCTTACTTTGAATAATATTGTTCTCTTGATGGTATCATTCCTGGTAAAGAAACCTTAAGCACAAATCCTAGAAGATTGCACTTGCTTTGTGTAGTTGTCGTTAGCGTGGCGAAGCAAAGTATTGTTCTTAGTTTCACTCAATTCGTACTCTCTTGATTTCATAGGAATAGTATAGGACTTTTGAACCCTCATCCTTTTTTCCTTTTTTTTTAAATCTCAAAATTGAAAATTCCAAAAAAAAAAAATAGAGCATTCAATGTCAAATCCACCTAAGTCCTCACTTATGAGTAATTTGTTAATATAGGTCCCTTTGTGTTACCAGCATATCACAACGCCCATTGAGCTTATCCACATGTCAAGACCTGACATAAGAAACATTGGAATTATCGTATGATCTTACTTGCAATCTTAGCATACGCGGTAGTTTTTCAAGAGAGGATAGAGCATCTTTGGACTCTTTATTCTAGAGTGTTTGGTGTGTCACAAAGTGCACATCAACAGGTGGCAATAAGGAGTGGTCATGACAAGCTTAAAACCTAGTTCCAACTCTATGATATGTTGGAATCTTTTATCAAGTGGTAAACACCATACAATGCTTATCCAAAATACTTAAATATCAACATGATAAGTGCATTGGTTACTTGTGAATGAGTTTGTAGGTATCATCAAATAGCACCCGCAATGCTCAACTAGAAATTCCTATAAGCACCACATCTTTCCCTTCAAATTTAAACTCATTCCCCATGGATTGATAGTTATGTGAAAACTCACCAGGGGAGTGCATCTGTTGTACAACTAAATCCAAGCAAATCTCTACTAACCCTACAACATAGAAATCATCACATACCTTATGATCTCCCATGGCTATGTTGAGTTGGATTATTTTGGTGCATGGAATTGTGAATCCATCAGCAACAATGACATTGAATCCTTCAAAATCTTCTACTTTCAAGCTTCTCTTAACCACCAAGCTTTCATCGATGAAATTGTGGGTAGCCACACTATCAATGAGCATCACAATCCACTACCTAGACAACATTCCTCGAACTCTTAAAGGATGATAGCTAAGTGCTCCTAAAAGAGCTACAAGAGTAACTCCATTTGTATCTTCATCCTCCATCATTTTAGGTTCATGCTCCTCTAAAACCGATTGTAGCTTAGATTCTTTGAGATCTTGATCACCATCAAATATTACCTCAATACAATGCACTTAGATTTTACCAAGGCATTTGTGTTACATCCCTTACATTGAGAATATGTGATTAGTTATGTAGCTCGAATGCAATGTTAGTTGCAAGCAACTACTTTCATGTGATTATGACATTGAGGATGCAATAGTTGTTTATTTATCGTAACTATAATGTTAACGATCTTTTTATTTTGCAAGTGAAATTCTTGTTCACATGAAATTGAATAAATTTAATTGCATATTTATATAGCCGTTGAGAATGGTCTAACTATAATACCTGTCAGTGGATGCAGGATTGACGACGCCATGACGGAAAAGGAGATGTCATCAAGGAGAGGTAGTGGTTAACAGAGGATCAAAAATTGTCATCTCACCTTGAGCCGGTGTAAGACAAGGAATCAAAATTGTAACTTGGCCATTAATAATTTAATATAATTAATTATTAAATAAGTCAATTTAAATTATATATAAATAAATAGTCACCTTATGAGAGATTTCAAATGATTATTAAATAATTGCTAGAATTAAAATATTCAATTTCATCCTCTTAACGATGTGCAAATCAAATCTTGGAAAATATATATTTGATAATATTTTACAAGAGGATGTAAAATATTAAATTAATAATAATGATATAATAGCATCATCCTTTTTAAAAAAAAAAAAAACCATTATATGGTTTTAATCGAATCTAAGTACTTTGATTTTTGGCGAATCGGAGTTTTGGGGGAAAAATGGAAATCTCATTTTTGCGCCACTCTCATTCTGGAACGCCTAAGATTGTGGGTAGACGAAGAGTTCTTGGAGGGAATTCGAGCAGTTTATGGGAAGATGATGGTTCTCCATCGAAATTCTTTCTTCATTCTTCACCGTCGGGAATAGAGCCTCACGCATTTTTTTTATCTCTCTGAATATTTGGCATCGGGTTTACTTCGGGAGTCAGTTCTCTTACATTGCTCTAGAGATAAGTCGTTTTGAGAGCTTGTTCCTCAATCCTCACCCGCCATATTCATATTCCTTCTTTATCATTATTGGAACCCGATCTCTATGCGTGAAATCTCAGTTCAAGTTCTTTTCTCTCCTTCCGTCTCTCCCTCCTTTCTTCAACGAACTTTCTTAGTCTTTTCCTTTGGTTATCTTCTGGAGGAAGCGGTGTGTGAGGCGAAGATTTCATCTGCTTTCTAATTTGAATCCCTTGCTCCTGAATCGTGATTATTCCCTGGCCGCATCTTCTTCAATAGGGTTTTGCAAGCCTGTTCTCTAGAGAGTTGGAGATTGAAGTTACCTTGTTGATTTCATCTTTTCAGGTACGTATGAGACTAAAACATAATCTGTAGCTTGGCATTTTATTTTTATTTTTTATAACAAAATGGAGATTTGTTTATTTATATTTTCGTTCTAGTGAAACTCGGGTCTATTTGGAAATGAATGGCATCGAATTTTCTAAGGAAAACTTTATTGGGACTCAAAGAAAATCACAAACTTTCTTCTTTTTCTTGACTAGGGATCTTTTTCAATCTAATCTGGTTTTCTTGTAAACACTCTGACTTTCTCACTCACCGAGTCTTGTTCCAACTCTTAATTTGTCTTGGATATCAGGGAGAAGCTGGAAGTATTTTTCTTTTATTATTATTTTCTTGTTTTCAACTTTTCTTGGAAGCTCATTCAAACCTATTGAAACAATCAGTTTGTGTGAATTAAACAGAGAACAGATTATGAGTTCTCCGGTAACTAATACTTTCATGCTTGAGTTGAGCTAATAAATAATTATCCCATCTCTGTGTTTCTGAAGAATATATCTTAGAATAGAGACCCCTGCTGCTAGAAAAGCTTGGAATGTAAAGAAAATTTAATAAGGAAAGAAACCTAAACTGACTTGATAATTCAAGCTTGAGACAATGTAATCATGTGTATTTATTGTCCTGCTTGGAGTTCCTGAATTGGAGTCTGTGAATGCTTCTTCTCTTTGGGGTCTCGTCAGTTTATGATCTGGCCATAACTCATTTTCATTCCATTTTGGAAATCTAAATTGAACCATGTCTCTCCTTTTCTTTTTGAGCCCATTAACTTGATGAAACCTTCTTGAAGGACAAGTCTCATCTCCTTTTCTTTATGTGTTAAGTATACCGAATGGTCTTAAAAGATGTGATTTGACATTGAGCCAGGATTCTCTTATATTCTTAATATAATTTGATGCACTAGTATTTTAGAAGAAAGATTTGAATTCAAAGTATTGTAATACAAAACACAGAATCCTTATTGTCAAATGCGACTCCTTAATTTCTCCTCATAAGTTTGAGAATAGCAAATTATTATTACTCAGATGAGATAGGTCATGAGATGAATTCCTCTCCTTCTAAAAACGATAACAGCATAATCCTTAAACAAGATGCGAATTCAAACCAAGTTCTAGTAATTTAACCTCAAACTAAGAGAATAACGATAACCGAACCAGATGTGGTAAGATTAAAACTTGATTTGAGAATTATCATGTCGAGCAAGGGTGCGAGTGCTGACGGCACAAGAGTGCCAGGGATGTCGGCACAGTAGTGCCAGAGACATCGGCACAGGAGTGCCAGAAAATATTAAAATTCTTCGCCAAGGTACGATGCTAGATTCAACATTTGTCAGCTATCAAGAACCAGATATACCACTGATCAGAGTGGCCTTGCTAGTTGGGAGGTACCCTTAGTAAGGTCGATCAGGAGGTATAGGTCCTTGACACCAGGCTCAGAGGCATGATGATAATTTGATCCATATTGATTACCCTCGTGAAGGGCGGGTTCTTCAGTTGAAGAAACTCGGGAGACCAGTAGGTCTTGGTTGGGTGGTAAAGCCCCTGATGAAATCTTCTTTTCCCATGATGACTGTGTCAAGGTCAAGTGCTTCAACTTCCTAACTGTAAACTCTTGAACCCTATTCTCTCTCTTTAAGCATTTGCAATGATTACTTAGTGCAAAGTGTTAGTTGAAATTTTATTTTGGAATAAATGAAAATCTAGTTAAGTTCATTACATTTCCGTTATTGGAATTCAGTAAATGCTCTTTCCAATTAATCCAGTTAGTTATTTATTTCAGCTGAAATGAAGTTCGAAACTAGTTGAAAACTGAATGTTATGTAAATTACTTTATTTTGAAAATTCTTACTGTTTAAATGAAAAGTGGAAACCCTAGTTTAACAACTATTTAGTTAATGTTCTTCCATGAAACGATTGGTGAAGCAGTTAGTTGTTTCAATTCAACTGAAACTGGAAACTTAGAAGTTAGTTGAAAATTTAAATTGATTCGGTTGAATCGATTGGAAACTCTTCAACAGAAACAAGTTAGTTGAACTTCACCTAAACTGGTAGTTGGTTACAAGTAGAGTTGTTGCAATTTGTAACTCGATTCCCATGGCTCCTTACAAGAATAGCATAGATTCTTCCTTTTGAGTTCATTTTTGTTTAGTCATATATCCTCTCGGTCGTAGATAGTGGAGGTGTGATCTTCTATAGATGTGAGTTAGATTGCCCTTTCTAAAAATTTCCTTTATGCTACACAAAGGTGGGTGCCTTGGATTGAGATAGAAGTTTTCCCTTAAGCACAAATGGCTCAATTGTTAAAGCTCTTTTGATTGCTTCTTGTAGAGAAGTGGGTACAAAGGACTTAACAAGACCTTTAAGGGGCTCAAGTAAGCCTTCAACAAATAGAAAAGTGATTATCCTTTCAAAAATGTAAGGTACCATCACTGCAACCCATTGAAATTCAACAACATAAGATTGCACTAAGTGTTGTTTGATACCTACAAGTTCTTTGAAATACTCATCCTCATCCTTTTGCTCAACAATCCATAATCCTTTGACTAATTTCATCAAATATTTTCACAAGGTTGTGCTCTTGTGTGACCAAACCATGGTGCCACCATTCATTAGCAACACATTTTAAGTGCAATGTAGCAAACTAAATAGCATTGTCCTCCTCCATAGGACTGAGAGTAAAAATAAGTTTGCAATTTTTGCAACCAAGTCCTAAAAGAAATCTTGTTGCTGCCATCATAGGTGGGAGCATTCAATTTACTTATTTTTTGTTGTAGCATTGTCTTTCCATTGTATTTATTGCCATCTAGGGTTCTTCTCCTAGAAGTTCTCTTATCAATGACGGCTATGTAACTACCAAAAGATATTGTATTTTTGATGGCTTCAATTTGGACTTGGTACTCTAAACATTTGGCAACCCTTGTAATGAAATAACTTGCACAATAAAAGAATATAATAGGAATATGCTGAAAATAATTGATAATAATATGCCACTTCAAGGGGGCAACCTCCTAATTCACTTCATGGGGGATACCTCCAATAGTCTTCACTAAGAACTCAATACTCAACATAATGATAATAACCTATCTATACCTCCTATATATACCATACTTATGCCTAGGATATCACCCAGGCTAACCTAAATAACCCTATATAAGCCTTAGGCCAACCTAAATAACTAAATAACAATATAATAATGACGATATGACTTAATTAAGAGTTAAGGTAGCCACAAGCCGAGTACTCATAACACTATACACACTATAGGGGTAGGGGCATAACATTGCCCTCCTCTTTACAAAAGCATTGTCCTCAATGCTCACCTTTTTTTCTTCTTCTTCTTCAGCTCTTTTATTACTACCACTTCTACTCTTGCTTCCTGTTCTTCTTTTTCCTACTCTTGTTCTTGCTCTTGTTCTTGTTCTTGTTCTTTCTCTTTCTCTTTCTATTTCCCTTGCTCTTGCTCTTGTTCTTGCTCTTGCTCTTGTTCTTTCTCTTTCTCTTGCTCGTTTTCTTGTTCTACTTCTTGTTCTTTTTCTTTTTCTTCTTTACTGTGACTACTTTTTGTTGTGAAGAAGTTCTAGAAAGATAATTTTGCAATAAATCACACAAATGAAGTAAAAATACTCTGATTTTTTTGTAACTTACCAAGGCCTAGGTTGCACTTTTCCAAAAAATTCTCCCAAAAATGAAGTGTTTTGCAGTATTGAGAGTGAATTTGTTGGAAACCCTAGTTCTGAAATAAATCACTTAATTATGCTCCAATTACTCTACAATTTATACTGCAGGCTTCTCTCTTATTGATTCAAAAACCCACTAAAAATTAGGAAGAAATTTTGCTTGATTTGGAAGATATGCGATTTCCAAATAAATTGGGCAGAAACCTTAATTCTACAATGAATCACTCAATTAGGCACCAATTCCTCTGAAATCTAGACTGTAGCTTCTTGAATATGCTCTTTTAAAACCCTTTAAAAATTATACAAAAATTTGCCAAAATCTAGGAGATATGTGTTTCAAAAAATGACCTCCAAAATTGAAAAAAATGCCTAGTTGTCACGATGCCAAGATCACTGATACCACTTGTAATGAAATAACTTGCACAATAATAATATAATATGAAATATGCTAAAAATACTTGATAATAATGTACCACTTTGAGAGGGCAACCTAGATGCCGTCAAAATTTGTAGGATTCAAACCAATAAGTTCGTTCTCTAACTAAAAACTTCACAATAAAGTCCTACTTCTCAAACAAGGACTCCAATTGAGTCTGGATCCAATTGGGTGTAGTCCAAGACTCAATTTGAAAGAGGAAATCAAGAGACAATAGACATGCCTAATGTCCCAAATGCTTCATCACATTTGTTATACCATTTTCTCTTCTTTGCAGCTCTTGTTGGTTCAAGTTTTGTACCCATGGTCACTGTATACAAACCTTGTTTTTTCAAATTGATCTCCTTTTGTTTTTTCCACCCATAGTAATTGTATGGAGTGTAATTATGTGGGTTGGATCCATGAAATTTGTTTTAAAAATACAAAAATGTGAAAGAGAATGTAGAAACCCTAGTTTCCTCCGTTTCTCAAATCTGACAGTTTCCTTTGTCTTTTCTGAGGTTTTTGGTTTTTTTGTAGTTTTTGGGTTTTTTGAGCATAAATAAAAAGGTACGATTTTTGCAAATAAATAATATAAAATCTATAGAAATTCATACAACTCCGGAAATGCAATAATTTCTTGCCAATACTGATACTTGATCAAGATTTAAACTTCTGAGACAGATACAATAAATATCTATTGACATGCAAGTCTAAAACAAAGATTTTTATTGTAAAAACCTGATTTTTCTGCTGTAATAAATGACGGCTGAGAATGGTACGGCTGCAATAAGTATGCCCTTCTCCCTCTGTCTGGTGATTGCAGATGACTCCAGATAAGTAGGCGCCTCCAGTGATGAAGGTGTGAAGCCAATATAGAGGGCGTTTCTCATATGATGAAGGAACACGTCTTTTCCAGCAAGTACGGCCTGACAGTATGGTACGGCCTGCTGCTGCAATAAATGCAGATTGTACGGCTCTCTTATAATCAATGTTTGTACTCTGTATAAGGTGCGCCCTGATAGATATGGTGTCTCTAAATGGCAAACTCTGATAAAACTCTGAAAATAAATACTCTCTGAAGATCAATGATTTCCTCTGGATGAAGAAACCTCTGCTGGCAATAAATCAAGTGTTATTTCACACCCTCTGAATTGCTTCCAATGGAGATGGCTCGTTCCCCAAGGAATTCGAACTTGAAACCCTAAAGCTTCTTGCTCAGATCAAAGTTGATCAATTTCAATTCTCAATAATCACATCCTGGCACAAAACCCAATGCAAAACCCTTTATCTCTTGAAAAGTGCGATTTCCACAAAGATAGGGTTTCATTAAAATATTTCGAACTTTTTCCTTTTAATTATTCAATAGTCTCAGCTCAAATATTTTATAATAATTTAATTGCCAAATTGGCCCCTTTCCTGATGATGGGCGACCCCTCAATAAAATCACTTAAGTTATAATTTAATATTATAACTTTATATTATAATCATCAAATAATTAATATTTAATTAATATAATTAAATTTTAATATCTCCCTCGTTACTCATCCGATGACTGATCCGTCTGAAGCTGACGAACACTGAAGTGATTCTGAACGCTGCCAAATCCATACTGCTAAAAATAGCAGGGGTCCCACGCTGCCTGCCAGGAACTGCTAAAAATAGCAACTTCTGCAAGAAGTCTCCGATCGAGCCCAAACGAAAGCCTACTGATCAAACTCTGCAAACTGAAGCTGAGCCAAGCTCCAAAGTGACCCTCTATTCAGTCCATTAGCCTACGAAGGTCGTATGATAGGCCAATCCTGTGCTCCAAGAGATGTCACTGAGAAGGGGACATGACAGAGAAACATCAATATGATCCTCACAATGCAAAAAAATTAACCTCACAATGTAAACCAGTCAATCTAACGACTTATTCTCATTTTTAAATTTTCAATTTTCCTTACATTGATAGAGTTAACCAAACTCCCTCTCATCAATCTACAACCATGCTTATCAAATGTTACATGCATTCTTGTATCATTCAACTTAGAAACTAAAATTTATTTCTAGCTAATCCAAGAATATGTAAAACACCAAGGAAGGCTATTAACCTCCTATCACTAAAACACAACTATACCTTTCCTCGTCCAACAATATGATATGTCCCCAAGGTATACTTCTCTAACATATTTGTCATATGTGGAAAGCCAATCCTTCAGGAGTCATATGATAGGAGCAACTTGAATCAATCAACCAATATTCATTTATAATATTACATGAAGAAAGCAAAACTTCGTCATCTAAATCAAAGGAATTTTCTATGACAGAAACCCATTGTTTCTTTTTGTTTCTATATTCCTTCTTCACATGTCCCCTTTTACCACAATTCCAACACTTTACTTTGTTATTTTTAGGAGTCTTAGATTTGCCCTTGGACTTGTCCTTAGACCCCTTCCGATCCCCCTTAGATCCTCTTTCCTTAGACCTTCCCCTAAGATGGAGAGCATCCTTTGAACCCTTTACAATGACTTTCTTCCTCATTTCCTCTAACAATAAAGTTGCAACACCATTGTCCATCTTCGAAGTATCTAATAAGGTTAGCACGAACGGCAAGAATCATGTTCTCCCATGAAATGGCAAAGAACATAGAAGCATAAAATACTTATCATCTTCATCTATCTTAACATCAACAAAAGCTAACTTAAAATCAAATTAAATGTATTCAAATGATTTGGCTATGGAATCACCCTCCTTCATTTTAAGAAAAAAAAAAATTCAAATATGATTTATTTACCAAACTTCTTGCTTGGTAGATCTCACCTAACCATTTCCATAGATCATGTGGATTTTTCTCTTCAAAAACATTCAGTGAGACAGAGTCTACACAACAAAGTCGGATTGTCCCTGTGCTTTCTTAGCCATCTTATCCCACTCATCTTGATCTATCTTATCTGATTTTTCTTTTGTTGTTGCCAATCACTAATCCATCTCTTCAAGAAGATCCTTGATTTACAACTTCCGCAGCTCATAGCCAATTCTATTGAACTTCTCAATATCCAAGTGAAATGAGGATGTAGCCATGGCTTCTACACATAGATCTACAAAACAAATTCAACTAGAACTCCCAGTATAGCTCAAAAAACCTTCACCTTTCCACCCAAAAAGCAAAGTTGGCCAGACTCTAATACCAAATGTTAGAAATGAAGATGAACACTATAAATGGAAATCTAAATTCAACTGTAAAAATGATCTTAACCAATATATAACCAAATGGAGATTGCACGAAATTAAATTAGCAACACAAGAAAAACATGGAACAAAAGAAAAAACACATAATACAATGTTTACAAGGAGAAACCCTTTTAGGAAAAAACACCACCAAGAAGAGAGGCCCAAGTCTCTATTATCTTTAAAATAAAGATTAAATACAATTCTTCCTTTATCCACTTCAATCTTCAATCCTTCAGCACTTGTATAAACAGAAATTTCTTACTTGCTAATTGCATTGCTTTACTACCACCTTAAGTCCTACTTATATAGCATTTTTACCCACTAAATGGAGCGTCCAAATTGGTTATCATATCCCAACGCCCCTCCTTGAACATACCAAGCATTAATGACAACAGATAATGAAGGTTGCAACCAAATTACTAACCTCCCTAATTTGGGCACAAAGTTGTTAGTTCCTAGGTGGTTATTGTTTTTAACCACAAGATGTTTTAGCTTTAATAATAGCCAAACAAGGTGACAAAACAACCTCATGGTAAGTTGGGCACCCAAAACCACCATAACCTCCAAGATTCTCTTCTAATAAATTTTAATTCACAGTCGACAAAAAAATAGTTATTGACCCTCAATAAAAATTAATTACTGTACTAATAAAACCTTGATGGTAAAAAAAATTACTACTAATGTTGAATCACTCATCCCTTATCAAACAATATTAGGAGTAATTAAATACATAGAATTTGCAAAGCTGGTGGCACCTTAATCCTAACACGTGATACAAATTTACAACTAATAATGGTGATGCTTGTTTTTTTTCTCTTCACACTTTATCTAATGAGGCTCTTCATAACATTTGTTTGCTCAATCATTATGTTTTCCTTTCTTTATTACATGATATTGCAAATAATGCTCATCCTTCTGTAATGTCCCCATTTTTATGCTATATTGTTTTGTGAGCGTTACCCAATTTTTGAGGTTTTTTGAAGGTTTCTAGGTGAGCTAGGAGAGTTCCAACATTCTTGGAGAGCTGAATTTAGGGTTTTCTTGGCAGCCAATGGTGGTGTGGACTTCAATTGGCTTTCAAGTTTGTAATGACGCTCTTGGTAGCGTTTTGGGCCTTCTAAGTTGTTCTCCACAACTCTTGGAGAACACTGCTATTATTAGCAAGTGCTCGTTTGGCACCCGACATCATTCTTCAACATCAACTTCTTGGCGTGATCAAATTCAATTTTCAGTGCCTTGGCGGTACTTTCTGCAAAATGGTTTTTATTATTTAAATTATTACACTAAAGTTATAAAGTTAACGTCAATATTTAATTTAGTGTTTTATTTAATAAAGTTATGTTATGTTCCCTCAAGTGGATGCCTAGGGCAAAAGGGGCCTTAGACATAAAGTTTTAAAAAAAACAAAACAAAAAAGTGTTTTTCCGAGGAAAAAGCAAAAAAGCGTATTTTTGAAAAAGCAACAAAAAACAAAAAAAGTTTTCCAAAAAAGCAACAAAAAGCAAAAACATTTTTTTGAAAAAGCAACGAAAAAGCTATAAAAGGAGGTTTGGGGCTCTCATTTAGATTATTCAAGTTTGCACACATAACAGAATGTTGCTGGAGTGAAAAGAGAAGTTCTTCCAAGGATTGATCGAGGAAGAAAACCCTCTTTAAATAACTAGTTTCGGTGGTGAAAGATCCTCCCTAGCTTGTAGAGTGATTTCACACACGAATCAGCATTGTTTTCACAGTTGCAGATTGGGGTTTCAAAAAAAAAAGGAAAATATTCAAGGGTTTTTGGTTGCAGGTTTGCGGGTTTGTTTGTTGATGTTATTACAGGGATTTTATGAAGTTTTTAGAGGTTATTAGGGTGCTCTTACTGGGCTGTGAGGTGTTGCTTTGCTGTTTGGAGGCAAAATGCTTGAGTTTGGAGTTGGATTTTGACATGGGTATGATTCTAAAAGTGGCCGTACAGCCTTTATTACCTGTTGTTCCTGCTGTTCAGAGTTAAATCAGATGAGCCAGTTACTGGATACAATTTTCTAGACTGTTATATCTTCCTTCTATGTGTTTGAATGAAGTTGTGAATGTTGGAAATGATGTTCTCTAGCCTTGGCTCATTGTTGGAAAGTTGAATAAGCTATTGGGTTTGATTTCTCAGAAATACACCTACTGTTTGTGGGTTTCCCGACCTGGAAGTGACTGAAAATTATACCAGACCTGTAGCTGTTGCTTCTTTGTCATTTTGACTGTGTCTAGACAAAATTGGATACCTAGTAGTCTATCGCTGCAGCTGGAGTGATGTATGATTGGTGAATTGGTGTATTTTGAAGGTAGTTGACGCTGCAATAACCTGCAATCTGCTACAGCAGTCCTGCAATTGCTCTTTCATCAATATCAGTCCTGTAGCTGTCCTCCTTCTTGCATGTTAGGGTGTTAGGAGATCGCTGGGTAAGTGTGTTGCTGTTTAGTACCTTTGGATGGTATCCTTGCAAGACTAGAGAGTGATTTGAGGGTCTTCAATGGCTGCTATAACCTGCAAATCATGAGCAGCAGTCCTACAACATTTTCTACAATGCACTACAGACCTGCAACATTTAGTTTCAGTGCTATGTTTGAGGTATTTTCATATGGATGTTTCGTATGTTAGTTCATTTCATGTATTGGCATGTTGTGGATGACTATCCATCAAGATATTGTAATGGAAAATGAATGAATACATAATTTCATTATCAGATTTGCAACAACCGATGTATGCATGTTGATTTGTTATATTATGCCTTGTAATAGCAATAAATTTTATTTTGCAAGTTAAAGTTGTCATTTCATAGTGGCAAAAAAAATTCAAAAAATCTAGGGTTGTTATTACACCTTCTCAAGTGACAAATGCTAGTGGTGAAACACATTTCGAAAATGCTTTTATATCTCATGATATTTTGGATCCTAGGCTTAATAATGCTCATATCATTAGAGATCCATTAATTCAAACATTTAGTGGTGATAGAAATGAATATCATAAAGGTGCAAAATTACATGTTAAAATCTTTTTCTTCATATGTTATACACATGTTTATAATGAGATGTTTTCAATGCACACATTTAGAGAAATTTTAAATGATGAAGCTTTATAATAGTTTGATTTGTATCATGCTTCTTACCCTTGAATCATGGATCTTAAATATGCTTTCATAGAGCATTTCACTTTTATTCCTAATGAATGTTTGGAGGGTGCCTAATCTTTCAGCATCAAGTGGTTATGCTTATCATGCAGTTTCATATAACTATACTCCTATCCCACTTAAGCAACAAAATGAACATGAGATTATACTACAAAAGAGTTTGAAGGTTGAGTATGACATTATTGAGACTCATGATGGTGATCTTCTTGAAAAAAATGATTCACACATAATCGGTTGAAAGCTTGTGCTTTTATTTATTTTCTTTGCTTCTATGTTTGTATTGTTTTTCATGTTCTTAGTTAGCATGTGGATGATGTAAAGACGCCTTTAGGGGTGCATGTTGACACAAGTGATTGAACATTTGTTTTGTGGCACATGTTATGTCTTCTTTTGTTGTTTATGAGTTTTATTTTATGTTCTTCCCTATGGATTTGGGATGATGCAAAGTTATGGAGTGATTGGCAACCACTCTCATCATATTGACCAAAAATGTAGCTCATGTGTTGTGTGGTTTTGTGTTCTTAGGCCTTTTTGATTGAGCTGTGCCCACTATGCTCTTCCTTACTCATGCCTTCTATTGCCTTTTACCATTGTTTGGCTTATGCTTTGCTATGTCTATATTATGTCTTGTGTGTTGTCCCTTTTCTTGATGTCTCTAAAATGTCACTCTTGTCTATGAAGTTATGAACCTTGCTATGTTTCTCCAATTGGGAGGCATCCTTTTTATGGTACTTGCTTTGTTTTAACTTTTAACCATTACACTTACAAGCTATTAATTTACACCTATTGATCTTATCTTGTGATATCATGCATATCTTATGCTTACATGTTCACATCTTATATGCCAAATGCTTATGCTTACACGTTTAAATTTTACATGAAATTTATCTATAATTACATGTTCACCTCTAGCACTGTGGCTATTATTGCTTGTTCGTTGTCCTCACCACCAGGGCAACATTGGGGGGCACCTTGTTGTCTCCTATTACATTTTCTTTCATGATGGCATCTTGCTATTTTATCTAATGCTTGTCACATGATGTTATCTATGACATTGTTACATGACTCTTGAGCCTACATGAGCATATATTTTTACAAATTACTTCTCCAATTCCTTGCATCACTTTGTATGCAAGCAAGGCAACATATAATATCATTTATGTTCTTTCATGTCTATGGTTATAGTGGCTCTCAAGAAGTTCTATACCACATGCTCATGGTAAAAGTGATCCGTTCTGCAATCCTACACCAAGTGTGTTTGGTTATAGTGGTTGGCTGGAAGTCCTACACTATCTTTTGTTGTTGGAGCGTGGTTACAATAAACCATTCAGCAATCTTACAGCGCCTCCTTTGCTGATTAAAACATCCATTCTACAATCCAACACCATTATCTCTCTCACCTCATCTCTCTTTTTGGATTACACCAATCCACTCCATGATCTTGCTGAGTAGTTGTTCATGCTTATTTCAAATTTTTATCAAATGCTACTAATGAAATTTGTGTATGCAGGTCTGAAGACGGAGCTATCATCACATGAGTGTAAATGGTACATCATCCATATCCATAGCCTTTTTAAATGTGCTTTCCATTTACTTTCATGTTGCCTGCTTGTTTACTTTGACATGCATGATTTGTGGTAGTTCACATGCAGGACAAAGTGGGAGCGAAATGGAAGGATGAAAAGTGCAACCCCAGAGATTTTTTCCATGAGTTTTGGACTTGTTTGGACCCTTTGTCCTTATTGCACAAGTGGCATATTTATGTGCAAGAGTTGGCATCCAACTAGTACCTGATCTAATTCTGGGTCCTTATTCCCCAGTGATCTGAACTCAATCCTCAAACCTGTTGTTTTTAATCCTGGTTCTAGACCGCACAAGCAGCCTTGACACTCAAATTCCAAAATCAGAATTAAACATAAGCCCAAGCCAAATTGCCTCCAGCTAGTTGTGGCCCATAATATCAAGCATAAAATATTATAATTTGCAAACTAGTGTTTTGTATAAAAGGACAAAGCCCTTGTTTACTTGAGGTATCCACTCATCCATTTACAAGCAGATAATTCAAGTATATAGAGAGTATTGCATCAGCATTTACAGTAATAAGGACACAGTCATTTGTATTCTGCTTGGCCTGTCTAAGTTCTTTTTCCAAATCATTGAATCAATCAAGGGGCTTGACTAAGGTGCAAGGTACGAAGTTAGTTGACTTCCCTTCATTAGCATAGCAAATTCCAACAATGCTTTTAGGCACCATCATTTTCAAATAAACAGATACAAACAATAATCTAATGACCTGAAGTTCACAATTCAAGGCTGCACAAAAACTTCAAGGCCACAGAAAGAGGTTCAGATCTGGGATTCTCCAAATTAGGGCCACAGGCCCAAAAGTGCTGTTTTCAAGCTTAACAAAGCATAGGTCAGTTTCCAGTCTTTAGCTAAAGTTTGAGCTTGATCACGATGAGCAGACTATGACAAATCATCCACTTGTTGCACATAGAGCTAAGCACCTCTCTTTTATCAATTTACATTACATGTTTCAGTACTATTCAATACCATATCTAGACTTGGCTCTTTTATCTAGGTTAACTGTTTGTTAATTGCTTTAATTAATGTTTCAGCTTAGATAATTTAAAAAGGAGCATTATTTCTTTGTGGCATGTTTTAGCAAAATATTGAGTACTTTTTAATACTTTTGCAATTCATTTACATGAATGTGAGCAATCAAGACTCCTATACTTAAATAATCATTGAAGTAAAGCTTAATTAACATTTCATACAAATGTGATGCGAATTCTTTAAAAGATCCTCTAAATTTTAACATCTCGGAACCTTTCCTTCACTTTTGCCAATAGTTCAACCAAAATCATAAGCAATCTAGTCTGACCACCAATTGAAATTTCTTTAAAATTGCTTTCCATTTTCTGTCAATGTAGAGTGAGTTCTTTAAATCATTCCCAGTTCTTAAAATTTTGAAGATTTTTCTTTAGTCTTGCCATACTTTATATTGTTCTTTATTACCAAATTTTACAAGTTTAATCTGACTGTTCAACATAATCATATTTTACGGTTGGTTGGTGGCCCCTTGTGGTGGTCGGTGCTTGATCTAAGGAAGGAGCTGCTGGTTTTATGGTGGCTTAGGTCGATTATGTTGGCTGAGAGGTTGGTGTTGCCCTTCCATTTGTTTTTGTCCTTCTGGGTGCCAAGGGAGGAGGTGTTTTCCTTTTCTATTGGAGTTCTTGCTTGCTACCATGTTCTACTATCGTTGTATTCTATTGAGGTGAATATTGCTCCTATTAAGGTGGAGCCCTCTCCTATTGAGGTGGAGTTTGTGGTTGTAGAAATGGTGGGAAGTGCTTCTCTCTTCAGCTGGTTCCTATCAAGATGGAACGTGCTTGCTCTGGAGGGAGGTTTCTCTGGTAGTTTTGGTCCCCACTTCTTCCTCTCCTATAGAGGGGAGCCCTATCCTTTTGAGGTGATTTTGGGGCTCAGTTTTGCCAATTTTGAGCAGGTCTGCTGCAGTCCTGTTGCTGCAGGTGGTTCGTTGTCTAACTATTCCTGGCGGTTTTTTTGGGTCCTCGATCTTTTGATGGGAATCTGTAAGGCTCAATTTTGTCTATTCTGAGCGGAAGGTCTGATGCAATCCAGCTGCTGCAGGTGGTTTGTGGCCTGGTTGTTTCAAGCAATCTCTAGGGGTTGTTGTGGTGTGGGTTGTTTCCTGGCTCATGGCTTTGTTAATTGTTGACCTTGGACTGTTGATTGGTCCTATGTGTTCTATCACTCCTAGTTGTCTGGTGACTAGGTGTTGTTTGTCCTCTGCTGTGTTTTTGCGGTTCTTTCGCTAGTGATGTTATGTTTCGTTTAGTTGTGTCCTTTTTTTAGCTTTGTAAAAGGTTCTTGGTTCTTTCAAAACCTTGCTCATTCCATTTAGCCCTTGCAGCTCGTTGTGTAAAGGGTACGGCACCCTATAAATGCTACTTATCAAAAACATAATCATATTTTAAATAATTCTGACATTTTTTGCTACTGCAATGTAAATTTTTTGAACAAATTCCAACATTTTAAAATCATTAGAATTTCCCTCTACTTCAGCCATTTTCCTAGAGTTCATAATAATGAGATTACAATGTTTTAGTTTCTAACTGTTGAATTGAAGCTCATTGTAAACAATTCTAATATTTGCATCCAATGTAATGTAAGTTCTTTATACCTGCTTAATGGACAAGAGTTCATCATAAGGATTGACCCTCTATGAGTTGATCTTCTCCTAAGATAGAGAGGAGAAAACTCTTTTTCATAGGGTCTCCCATGGCAACCCTAGTTTAGCTGGTAGGCACTCTCTTATTCAATCTCACAGTGAGGCTTTTGTGGCATCCTCCACCACCTTTCTTTGTTAGGGAACAAAAAATGAGGCAAAAGTTTGAAAAATGATGGATGAGCACGCATTCCCCCTATCTCAAGGATGGATAAGTTAGTCATAGAAAGCAATTCTCGTGTTATCATCAATGTGATGATCAAAAGAAGCACTTTAAGTAGAAATTGAACAATATTCTTCATAGAGCATAGAAACTTTCAACATTTCTCCTTCACCCAATGCTTCAAGGAGGCCAATAGATGAACTTAGGGGAATTTCCATTGATAGATACTATAGAAATGTCTCTTAATACATGAATCTAAGGATGCCTTAAAATTGGCAGGCGACTTTCAATGCATATACATGTGTGATCTAGTGGGTAGACTTTATCAAGGGACGTCTTTTCACTCCTCTTGGCATTCTCTTTGCACTATTCACATCCTCCTCTTTACCCCTTCTAAATTTGAAATTGCGGGTGCTTCAATGGCATTTGGAGAAGAAATCGGGTCTAGGAGATTGTCACATTGTTTCACAGTTAGCAAAGATATGGAGGAGGATTTTGTGTGGCAAGTGTTGTATGAGTGCAGATGTAGGAATATTGCAAGTATTATAAGAACTTATTGTTCCCTAAGGGAATATTTTCTCATTAAACTAGCCAAATTCACAACTGCATTTTATAATTTCCAATTCTTCACTAAGACCCTAATTCCACTTGACTTCCTCCCTTCTATACTTGAACTGCAATTCCTTTGAGATGCCATTCATCCTACTATTGACCTTTTGGTGGTGGCTAGAGATGCAAAAAAACTATCTTAGCATGCTCTTGTTCAAGACCTCCCATACTATCCAAGTGGTTGAGGTTAATTGGTTAAAGCATTGAGTTCTCATTGCAAAGACTCAAGTTCAAATCCCAAAGGGACATCCAATATAGAATTCTAAGTTGTTGGTTTCTAACGTGAAGGTGGTTTCTAAATAAATGGAATTCTAAGTTGTGACTCTTGGTCTTCCATAAGTGGCTTCAAGTGTAGTTGCTCAAAAGAAGTTGATATTAGTCTCATGTCAATGCTCGTATGAGCAAAATATTTGTAAACGATTAGCAATATAAAAAAGACCTCCAATACTAGGGCCCAATTCTGCTCTTGCAGTGCTAAAAGAGGGAGATTTCTAGTGGGGATGTGTTAGAGTCACTCAAGGACTCAAGCCTCCAAAATCACCTACAAAACCTAAAACAACCTTCTACAAGAGAAAAGCAAGAGCATAAATTTGCAATAATGGATGCAAGAAAATATTAGATCAAATGTGATCAATATGCAATGCTCAAAGTTGCAATGGAATTGAATTGAATGAAATCTACATATGATGCCTTTCTTATAAAGGCAAAGTTGTCAAATAGGATTAGACAAGATCTTGACATGTGTCTTAATCTTGTACAATGAAACAACTACCTCAACATTATTAAATGACCTTGGACACAAACATTAAATGCCATGATAAGATAAGATCATATGACACCTAAGACTTCTAGAAAGATTACCTAGGACCTAAGTAAACTTAACATGTAAATAGGACCTATAAGTGAACTAAATAGGTAAAACACCTATTTACCCCAACACCCCATTAAGTGCAACTTAGGGAGTAGATTGTTATGAAAATATGCAAGGATGATTATGGGTCCCAGCAACTAGGCCATGTTAGGTACCCATGTACAAATGCAATCTCTCACAAATGGAGAAAAGGAGAAAACCCAATAGGACAAATCTTCTCCCCAAAAGAGAGATAAAAACAAAATGCTCCCACTAATGAATGAGAAGGACAAAACCCCATGTGAGGAAACCCCCCCCCCCATAAAAGAGAAGAAGAGAGACCATGCAGCCCCTCCCCTCCCTTCCCTCCCAATGTTGGGTCTCCTGCAATGATGGTAGAAGCTCGATATTGAATGTTGAAGATGATCCAATCTCATGGAACAACATTCCTCCCCCTTAGGAAGAAACAAAACCAAAATGGTATGCAAGATGTCTTCCCAATCTTGAAAGGAAGATGTGGGAAGAAGGATGATGTGTGAGGTCTCTAAACTATGCTCAAGTGTCTCCATGTCGATACTAAAAACTGAGACACTCCAAATAGGTGTTCTAGACCACACTACTAAAGAGGACAATCCAAAATCTCTTAAAAACGGATGTAGAACATAATCCACAAATAAAGATATCTCCTCTGAAGACAAAGAAGCCTCCTCCAAATTTTGTCCAAAAGTATCCACACTCACGTCAAACTGTGAAGAATGATCATGTAGATAATGAACAAGAGGGTTAGAGTGTTCCCTCACAACAACTAAAGAAGGATCATCTCCAGCAAAGAGAAGACGTATGCAATCAATGGTGTCTCCCAAATTTGAAATGTGGGACTCACAAAACAGACTTGCAATGTCTGTCAAGTACTCATCCCAAGTAGATGTATCTAGAAGACGATGTATATCCTATTGTACTAAATCACAAGAGGCCAAAACTGTGACAACACAAGCATCATCAAATGCAATAGAAGATGGAGGAGACGAAATGCAAGGCTCAAGAATGGGAACTGATGTGAGAAAACCCAAGTTCAAATAGCCAAAAGTTTCCTCAAAATCATGGTCCACACTAGAAGTGTGATCAATAGCCAAAGGATCAAAGCCATCATCAAAAGCAAAATCTGCAAAGGTGTATAACTAAGATGAATGATCAACCATCCTAGTTGCAATAATCTCTCTCCTCTCCAAGTCTCTAATAATAACTGAATCAAGAGTGAATTCCACAGTCCTCCCTGCTCCACCATGGGTAACCTGATAGTTGGAAAGAAGATTGTTTGACAAATGAGGTACACACAAAACATCATTGAAAGTGCCCTCCCCAATATCAATAGATCCCTTCCCAATTACATTCATGTGTGTATTGTTTCTCATCAAAATAAGTGACATAGCACAAGGCTCAAAAGAAGAGAATATAGATTGTGAAGATACCATATGATGAGATGTTCCTGAATCTATAAGCCACCTCCCTAATCCAAGACCTATAGAAGCACAAAGAACTTTACCTGATGTAGTAACAAGACTAGCATGACCTTTGTCATTTTTAGACTGTTTTGAAGAAGTTGACTTAGACGTTCTAGAAGATAGATCAATATGATTCTTTTTAAGAAGATGTTTCAATTCATCAACACGCTTCTTATAACAAGAATGTCCATCATGTCCAAGCTTCTTGCAATATGAACAAGTAAGCTTCTCCTTCTTAGATGATTTCTCTTTGGAAGAGAATTTATTTTGTGGTTGATCTGAATGTGGATTGTTCTTTGATTTCTTTTGTTTCTTATCAGAATGTTCCTACCCTTTCACCTAACAAACCAACAATGCCTGGGATTTAGGTGAACTTATGAGACCCATAGAAAGAAGTTTTTGTTGCTCGTGTATTAACATCTTAGAAAAAGCTACAAATGAAGGTGTAGTATATACAAAACCCATAGTTAACCTATGAGTATGAAAGCTAGAAACAAAAGTTACATAATCAAGACCAAGTTTGTTCAATGCATTATAGACCAACTAATTGTTTTTTTTTTTCAATTCCACATGCTTTACATTGCTCTTTTAGATCATTGACCTTAGTGATGTAGTCTTAGATGTTATCAAAGTTCTTAGGATTGAGGTTCATTAGTTCACTATTAATTTGATAGCCTTTTACTTCATTTGTAGTACCATATAATGTTTTCAATTTGTTCCAAGCTTCATGAGAATCCTAACATGATTCAATTTGAAATAATAGATCTTGAGAAATTAAGCTATGAAGACATCCAAGAGCTTTAGTATGTTTAATCATCCATTTTATCTTTTTCTCATCATCATTAGGTTTAGGTCCTTATCCTCAACATATAGAGAGTGACCTTGATTCATTAGAACACTCCATGCATGTTGATGCCAAGTTGAATAGTTGTATGATGTTAGCAAAGGAACCTTAGAATGATCCATGGAAAAGAAAAGCACAAACAAACAAATCAAAAGAATGCACCAAGAGACCCATGTGACCCTAAATCTTGCCCTAGAATCACAAATATAATGTAGTTAGGGTTTTAACTCACCAATTAAATGCCTTAAGCCAAATAAATCTTGGTTTAGGTCCTGCAATTAGGTTAGCTACCATTGGAATATACTTAATATGATCAAACATATATATAATTAATGACTTATCTATTTAAATCATGTAGGTAAATAACTATTTCAAACAATATAAATCACCCAATACCCATAATGCGTATTGGAAGTTGATCATAATGGTACTTGGATGAGAAGCATGATAAGTCCGCCTGAAGCTATCCATACCAAGCCCAAGAGCGGATATACCATCCCTCTTAGCCCTCAAGTGGCAGACACACAGTCATCCAGCATGGGGTGGCGTACTTGGCAGATAAACTTGTAACTGCATTCCCTACCCTTGCTACCTCATCCACCCCTCTTACGAACAACAAGCAATCCATGTGGAGAATGGGGAGAAACTACAATAGGAGGCCCGTAGATTCACCTTCCTAAGCCCAAGGGTGGATATGTAAAATGCCTACGTAAAAAATGAAACACCAAATGCTTCCCAATACAACCACTATGATTTTTGTTCATAAAACGTAACATAAGATGCTACTACACACAATCAAATAACTGAAAATGTCTTTGCTAGAATTCAATTAGATAACCATATTTTTACACAAGGAAAATAATATTATATACTACAAATACCAATTACTGGAAACTATCGATCCACACACCCCAATCCACAATGCTCAGATTTGAGGAAACAATTCCGACACTTACTGGAGATGTTTAATACCTCAAGAAACCATAATGAATTACATAGAATGGACAGTAGTCCCCTCACAGAGTTCCATCAATGTTCCCGAGACAACTGAGGATGTCGCCGATGGAGGAACTGGCTCTACTGATGCCGAATGACAACTGAGCTGAAGCCTAGCACAACCAAGACTCCCAATGCTTGATAGTCAACCTCCACAGTGCAATCAATGTAGCTTGGTGTTTCCTGTGAATGCCTCCAATATGCGTGAATACTCCTGCTGATGACACGGGTTGCTATTCTCGCGGAAGTTGGACGGTGGATAGTGTGAGATGTGCGATGCTGGGAAGAATGCGATCAAAATATCAACACCCCTAAAGACTCCGATCTAGATGCGATGATGTGAGTTTCAAAACGGATGGCGGAGATGGCGAATATAATCACAAACCACTGATGGTGACTACGTCCCACTAGGAGGAAACATGCTATGCGGTCTCAATTCCGTGATTCTATTCCATGATGCCAAATCATCCAAGAGTGCTCCAATTTAAAGAGATGCCAACGAATTAGTCGGCCAAAAAAAATCAAGCATAGTGCTCAAGGCGAGTCGGCCAGGAGTGATTTATTAATTTTAAATGTTATTTTTCAATAATTTAAATTTATTATTAAATATTTAATTATTTATTACTATTTATTTAAAATAGTTTTAAATGCAAACTTGGTGTTTAAGAACACCATTATCATTTTCCCTCCAAATTACTCAAGTAATTTTGAGGACATGACAGTCCTCCCCATTAGAGTGTTGCTTGCCCTCAAGCAACTTCAGAGCTGAATCCTTGCAGGTCCTCGTTCCTGCCTTTGACTCCTCTGAAATGTTCTTAGGCCCCGCCTTGGGCAATCCTTGGAGAATGACTTCTCTTCCATCTGCTTTGAACTTCAACTCCAGAGTCTGATAATTTGTTGTGTACTCTCCAAGCAAGTGCAACCATTGTACTCCCAAGACCACCTCTGTTTCACCAATGTTGAATATGTAGAAGTCATCTCGCATCCTGTGGCCTCCTATGGTCAGCTCCATCTATCGAATCCAACGATTGCGTGGAATAGTGTACTCATCTACAACTGCCACATCAAATCCTTCGAAATCTTCTGCCCTTAAGCTTAACTTAGCTACTAACTTCTCATCGATCAAATTGTGGGTGGCTCCGCTATCAATTAGTATTGTTACCCTTTGTTCGTATAGGTCGCCTCTAATGCAAAGAGAATGATACTTTGGTGCTCCTGAAAGTGATGCAAGGGTGCCTCCTGAATGTCTTTCGTCCAATGCCTCTACCTGCACTTCCTCACTAAAGAAGAATTTACCCCCCCTCTTCCGCTTCATCATCAAAGATGACCTCAATATAGTGGATTTGTCCCTTGCCCCTACACCTGTGACCATCTACAAAAGGTCCCTTACAATAATAGCACAATCCCCTTCTTTGAAGCTCGTTTCTAGACATCTCGGGAGATTGCGGTGGTGGTTTCATCAATTGAAGAATAATCTCATGCAATGGCTTCTTTGATTGTCCCATTGACACATTCTTGATCATAAGCTTGTTCTTCGTAGAGTCTTCAAGGTTCAAAGCTCTTCAAATAGCCTCTTCCAAAGTTGTTGGCTCAAAAGCTCTCACCAAACCTCGAACGGATTCAGATAAGCCTTCAATGAAAAAGAATGTGAGCCTTTTGTCTGAAACATCTAGTACCATCACAACAAGCCTCTAAAATTTTGAAACATAATCATCCATGGTGCCCATCTGCTTCAATCTTGTCAACTCCTAAAAGAATGCCTTTGGATCTTTCCTATCAAATCTGTCCATCAGCTTTTGTGTGAAATCAACATATGTCTTCACAAGCTCAAATCCTTGGGTCACAATACCATGGTGCCACTATTCATGAGCCAAGCCCTCCAAGTGCAATATAGCGAATTTGATAGCTTCTCCTTCCGTCATGGGGTTGAGAGAAAAGTATGTGTTCAATTTCTGGATCCATGAGTGTGTCGTCACCTTCCTCGAGCCATCAAAAGTTAGAAGTGAAAGCTTGCTAACCTTGTTCTGCAAATCCTTGTTCATTCGCTATGGATGTAGTCTCCCATTGCTTTCAAACTCCCTCCCAGCTGTGATGAATTGACCGAGTGGAATGGCAGCCTGAGCTTCAGCATCTAGCTTCATGTAGTCCTGGACAGTGGTGCTGAAGCTGAGATGTTCTTCTTCCTCATGTGTTGCTTCAATACTAGGCAAAAATGTGGGCTAAGAAGAACTATGAGGTGACTCCCTTGATGTCCTGTTGTGCTCTCCTCCTCCTGAGTGTTCACGGTTCCCTTATTTAGCCGTGTTGGACCCTGATTTGTTGTTAATTGCGATCAGATTTTGCAACATTTGCAGCAATGCTTGATTTGTCTGATCTTGCTTCTCCATGAAGGCCTTGAATTCCTTGATTCGGTCCTCCATCTTCTCCTTACCTCTGCCTCCAATTCCCTGACTGGCATTATAATTATTTGTTTCTAGCTTCTTTTTTTCTCTTTCAATAGCCCTCAAGTCCCTCTAACTCAGTTGCATAGAGAATCATCCCCCAAGCTGGCAGGATCACAATTCTGATACCACTGTAAAATGCCTACGTAAAAAATGAAACACCAAATGCTTCCCAATACACCTGCTATGATTTTTGTTCATAAAATGTAACAGAAGATGCTACTGCACACAATCAAATAACTGAAAACGTCTTTGCCATAATTCAATTAGATTAGCAGATTTTCACATAGGGTACTACAAATACTAATTACTGAAAACAATCAGTCCACACACCCCAATCCACAATGCTCAGATCTGAGGAAACAATTCCGACACTTACTGGAGATGTTTAATAGCTTAGGCAATCATAATGAATTACATAGAATGGACGGCAGTCCCCTCACAGAGTTTCGTCAATGTTCTCGAGACAACTGATGATGTCGCCGATGGAGGAACTGGCTCTGCCGATGCTGGATGACAACTGAGCTGAAGCCTCGCACAACCAAGACTCCCGATGCTTGATAGTTGACCTCCACAGTGCAATCGATGCAACCTGGTGTTTCCCGTGAATGCCTCCAATATGTGTGAATACTCCTGCTGATGATGCGGGTTGCTATTCCCGTGGAAGTTGGACGGCGGGTAGTGTGAGATGTGTGATGCTGGGAAGAATGTGATCAAAATAGCAACACCCCTGAAGACTCTAATCTAGATGCGACGATGTGAGTTTCAAAACAGATGGTGGAGATGGCGAATATAATCACAAACCATTGATGGCGACTATGTCCCACCAGGAGGAAACACGCTACACAATCTCGATTCCGTGATTCTATTCCATGATGCCAAATCATCTGAGAGTGCTCCAATTTAAAGAGATGCCAACAAATTAATCAGCCAGAGAAAATCAAGCATAGTGCTCAAGGCGAGTCGGCTAGGAGCGATTTATTAAATTTAAATGTTATTTTTCAATAATTTAAGTTTATTATTAAATATTTAATTATTTATTATTATTTATTTAAAATAGTTCTAAATGCAGACTTGGTGTTTAAAAACACCGTTATCATTTTCCCTCCAAATTACTTAAGTAATTTTGGGGACATTACAAGATACTCACCCCCTTGGCCCCAAGTGGCCAACTTGGAGTGGCATACTTGGAAAGGAATCTAGTAACTGCTCACCCTACTGAAATTTCCCTCATTCTACCCATGGTTGCATTGATGAGCATTGCAAAACATTAAATATGTTCATATTCAATAGAGATTATGCAATACTAAATACATCACAATAATGATAAGAGCATACCACAATGTCTATGAAAACATATAATTGCTATATCTACAACAGCAAATGTAATAATTATTAATTCTATCCATGAATGCAAATTATTAACTTTGATCGACTTTCTACAATTTGCAAATATTGGCCTCAAAATAGATATTTCCTGAAGATGATTCCCCTTTTTTTTAATTTCTCCAACTCTGGTCACCCATGTGACTACATTGTGTAGGGTTTGAAAATTAAAAAGCTCTCAGGGGCGGTGCCGCCACCCAATCGGCGAGGGCGCAAAGAGCGGCGGGCCAGGGTCATACCGCTAGGACGTTTAAGCCCGAGCACCCACAGAACCTCCCGCTAGGGTATGTGGGATCGGGCATTAAATATAAACCATTGAAAACATTTTTTTAATTTAAAAAACCTACCAACCAAAAAGGAATTTGTACTGTGTGCTAACGAAATGACTGTAGAAATTGTAGGCAGGTGACGTAGACAAGGTACGAATATTCATTGAATATGCCAAGGAATCTTCAAATTTGACACCTACGATGAACAACCAAACAATACAACTCTATATAGTATGCACGAATCTGTACTATACAGATTCCATGATTGTACAAACTTTTTTGCCAAAAATCTGAAAACCCCAAATATGGCCCAAAAAAATTTCGCCCAAATATCAAGTATTTTATATGAAAATGAGGGTTTTCAAGCCTTTTGAACTCAATGGTGAGGTTTGTTTCGCCCCAATGTGTACCTAGAAAAAATTCAAGCCCAAATCACCCTTAGATCTAAGAAGGGGGTTTGCAAATCTATAACTCTGATATCATGTTAGAGTCACTCAAGAACTCAAGCCTCGAGGATCACCTGCAAAACCAAAAACAATCTTTTACAAGAGAAAAGCAAGAGCATACATTGCAACAATGGATGCAAGAAAATATTAGATCAAATGTGATCAATATGCAACGCTCAAGATTGCAATGAAATTGAATTGAATGAAATGTACATATGATGCCTTGCTTATAAAGGCAAAGTTGTGAGATAGGATTAGACAATATCTTGAAATGTGTCTTAATCCTGTAGAATGAGACAGCTACCTCAACATCATTAAATGGCCTAGGAAACAAGCATTTAATGTCATGATAAGATAAGATCACATGACAACTAAGACTTCTAGAAAGATTTTGTAGGACCTAAGTAAACTTAACATGTAAATAGGACCTATAAATGAACTAGATAGGTAAAACACCTATTTACACCAATAGGATGAAGCAATAGAAGCTAGAGTACAAGTAGTAGAGAGCAATGTGGATGCTTAAGTACTAAAATTACGATAACAAATAATAAATTGAAGTACAAGATATGAACAATAATTCATACCAAGAATGATTGCACAAGAATGTAACTATCAACCCTTTATTCTAGAGTTAGTGTTCAATTACAATGCAAGCACTACAAGGAAGACCTTTTCAAAATCAGTCCCCTTCTTTGATCATGGAGGTACTATTTGAAGGACAAACGGTTAAGTCAACAATTCACAACCATCCAATAACTTACAATACCTTAGCCAGCCATTAAAATATCAAAACTAGTCAGCATAACATGTATTAATATAACACCATCTAAAATTTTCTTATCCCAATGCAATGAGTTGGGGGACTTTGCTTCCTCTCATAGAATTGTGTAGAAAGAAGGCGCTATTTATTTAGTTAGTAATATGGCAACATCAAGGCAAGTCCAATTTCCTCACTATCTCCTTCTAGGTGAAGGAGATCTAGGTCAAAAAGCCAAGAGGAGGAAATGCGGACATGGGCTGGTGAGTAGCCTCTTGACTAAAAAGTGGATCAAGGAGAGGAAAGGCCACAACGATGTTGAGGCTATTAAGTGAGCCTCCCATGAAGATGGAGCAACTTATACAAATGGTCATGAGCACCATGACGGCCTCTTATGCAAGCTTTGTGTTAGTAGATAAAGACAATGTCCCAAACTTCCTTTAGAGGCAAACAAATTTCTTAGACCCTGGTGCATTGCTTTCAACAATTCATACCCTATCATTGAGTCACAAAAGGGGTGACAATGATGGTAGGAGCTAAAGTTGTCACACGCTTGGTTGTTGTGGGCAAGGGGAAGCTAGAGGGTCTACTTTGGTAGGCTTGTTTTGGTGAGGTGGTTGTGGGCCAAGTGAAGAAGATGTTCTTTATTTGGGTTGTTGGTGGAAGCATCGATGCATTGTCAGAGTGGTTGTTGGAGGTGGTGGTGGTGGGATGATCTAGTGTGGCAGTGACAATAGTAGATGGTGGCAGCTTGCTAGTGGATTTTGACACAATGCAACACCTCTTGGGGTCACAAGTCGTAACTGCATCTAAACGTGCATACCCTACCTTGTTTTAGGAACTCTAGGATGCCTTTTAATTCATCATCATTAGCTCCAAGGTGGATTCATCGATTTATTATGTAATGTTAGTCCTCTTTTGCATTGGGATTTCATTTCTATTTCCTCTAGAAAAGGTGATGGCCCCAATAGAATCCCTTGTTCTATAAATTAAAAAAATGTAAGTTCTTGAACTTAAATTATACCCTAAACTTCAAATTTCTAGAACTTTTCCATCATTTCTAGCATATTTTTACTCTTCTAGACAACCAAATCATTGAAAAAAAAGTCAATTCAATAGAAGCTAATTTGAAAGAATTTTGCCAAGCATACCTAGAGTTTGAAGAAAATTAACAAATTTTGCACTATATGTATTCTCAAAAGTTCTGCTCTAACCTGAACTATAACTTGCATATTCATCTTGAAAGAGTCTATTGCTCTTGCAACTCAAGAAGACCTCACGTAGTGCACTCTGCAGTGGCTCCAGAGGCGGCGGTCTCGCCTCAAATGTCTTCAGCAGCCTCCTCACCTTGAGATTGAGTGCAGCATAGTGACAGCGATCCCCATCAAAGGTGTGCTCTGAACATATCGCCCCACTCTCCAGCAGCATTCTAGCAGCATCCAGGTGACCTGCCAGTGGGGACACTTTCATCAATTGAATATTTGTATCAAAATATTCCCAATTACCTTAACTTCTACAGAAATGATACTTTTTATGTTAAAGAGTATAACCTTCTGCAGTCCATGTTTGTTAAAAATAAAAGCTCATTAACCAAAAAAATTGCACTAAACCCTCTAATTGTAAAGCATGGGATTTTAGATCCCCCTTCGTGATCTATCATCAAAAATAATACATAAAATTTAAAATCTAACATAATTTTATAGAAAAATATATATAATCTTTAAAATTTTATCAGAACAGAGTTTCAAATTAGAAAAATTTGAAAACAATTTTTTAGAGAATACAACTAATCGAAAATTCAAGATAATTTTACACAAAATTACATATAATCTTTACAAAAGATACCAAAACATATAAAAATTAAAAATAAAATTATAGAAAATGCATCTAATCGAAAATTCAATACAATTTTATACAAATTGCATATAATCGTTACAAAAGACACCAAAACATTTCAATATTTGAAGAAGAAAGATTTTACCTGCGAGGCAAGCGTAGTAGAGTGCGACGGAGTCCCAAGCGTCCCTAGCATTAACATTGACGCCGGCGTCGAGCAAAAACTTGAGGCGCTCCACATCACCCGCCCGAGCGGCCTCGTACACGTTCCCCGCGGGCACCTTCTTCAATGGCAATGGCGCCTCTTCCTCCTCCTCAGCCCCGTAGTACAAGCTATTTAAATCCTCGTCAATTAGTGCAGGGCTCAGCCCTTCCGCAACCATTTTTCACCTTCCGAACGCTGTGATAGATAGGCGGCGTATCGTAACAATTTTGTAGTCTGAACCCCGCCGTCCGGGAATCAAAGGAAACGGCGCTCGTCGGTTCCTGTTAGGATCTTCTAAATAATTATTTGATAATTACAGTTAATTCCAGTTTACTCTTGCCTCGTTTAAACTTGAGAAGAAAGATCAGGATAGAAGATTTTTAACGTTCGTAAGGGGAGCCGGCTAACTCGTACACAAAACGCACCTATATACATACAAAAACGCATAAAAACATACATAATATGAAGAGACCCCTAGTACGGGGCTTGCCAAACGGATGATAAAAAGTGATAGAACCAAACGAAAGGAAATGTCACGGTGAGGAAAGCGAGGAGGTGTCCCATCGCCAAATCATGTCAGCGTATTTTGGCCTTGTGTGAGAAGCTATCCGTTACGTGCGGGCGGGAAGGGCGATGATGTGATTAAGGTATGCGGTTTAAATTGTAACGAGTACTATTCTTGGAAAACACGTTGTGTTCTAGGTTTTCTCATTCTGCAGGTTGAAATCAAAACGTTGGAGAGCAAGGCGCATTGTAGGCGGGGGAAATGACCAACCAACTTTATATAATGGTGTATGTTTTTATCTATGGTTTCATGCGTTTTTGTATGTATATAGGTTTGTTGTTGTTGTGGGTTGCAGGTTTCTCAATGTTTTGAGAACCTGGAATCTTAGAAAACAGTATGAGTGTCTTCAAAAGCTTTTGTTATTAAAACCGTAGGAATGTAATGAAATGCAGACTATTTTATAAACACCCACTGTTTCCAACAACCTTTAACACTCTGTGTTTTCTACTCTTTCATTTTGTAGGTTGAAAGTGAAAGGTTGGAGAGTGGAGTTGCAAGTGAAAGGTTGGAGAGCAGGGGGAGACTAAGAAAACATCTAAAGTGAGTTGAGGGGTTTCTAATCATTTGGGTTGTTAGTTGTAAAGGGTTTTAAAACATTATGAGGGTTTTTGTTTGTAAATTGTTTTCAAACTTTAAATGGGTTGCAGGTTTTGTAAAATGTAGTGTTTTGCGTCTTAAAATTTTACAAAAGAATATGAATGTCTTTAAAAGCTTTTGTTATTTAGACCTTAGGAATGCAACACCCATTGTTTTCCAAAAACCATTAACACTTTGTGTTTCACCACTTTCAACAAGTTTACTCATTATCGGCGATAATGGCAAGAAATTGGTGTTCTTGCTATTTATAATGCATATGTACATATACAGGCTTTAAAAACATGAGGGTTTGGGTATGTTGTGATGTGGGTTGCAGTTTTATAAACACCCAGTGTTTTCCATTTCATTGCATTGCACATCTTTTAAACCAAAAGCATTACTTCACATTGCACAACTAATAAGTAGATGCTCATAGATGGATGACAAAATTTAAATTACAATATAGTTTTTTTACATAGTCAACCTAAAAGCAGTTATGCAATTACTTCACATTGCATAGGTAATAACTATACCCACAACTATAGGGAACTCCACCTACACAACCAAGTTTTATTCTCAAATATATTAATTTCTTCATTCTAGAGTGATAATTGCAGTTGTCAATTGCATTTTTTTGTCATGGCATTCCATGAGAGCACATTTGTTTGAGGTATTTTTTGAAACAATTCACTGCCTTGTCTATGAAAGCATAATAGTAAGCAACAGCAGAGACAAGGCAGTGAACTGTTTGGAAAAATGGCTAAAAGAAATGTGGTCTCATGGTCAGTGAAATGCCATGCCAAGCCATAGACAAGGAAATGAAATGTTTCTATGTATGATTGCTTATTTATGGCTTGCCACTATGTTTTGGCAGACATTCTCATCTCCCATTATTTTTTCCAAAATAATTGCAAATAGTTAGAGTGATAATTGCAGATATATGATGATAATTAGAGTGATATTTGTAGATGGAGAACCCCTAACCAAATTTTGTTAGAAAATGGGAAATACCTTATTTAACAAGCAATACAATTTGGCTCACAAATATATATTGTCATCTTCAGTAGAGGTATCAACAATATGTTGTGAAACTATACCCACAACTATAGGGAACTCCACTTATGCAACCAAGTACTATTGTCAAAGATATTAATTCATTCATACTAGAGTGATAATTGTAGCTGCCAATTGCATTTGTTTGTCATGGCATTCCAAGAGACCACATTTGTTTGAGGCATTTTTTTCAAACATTTCACTGCCTTGTCTATGAAAGCATATTAGTAAGCATAGTAGTAAGCAACAGCATAGACAAGGTAGTGAACAGTTTGAAAAATGCCTCAAAGAAATGTGGTTTCATGGTGATTGGAATGCCATGACAAGCCATAGACAATGCAATGAACTGTTTGTAAGTATGATTGCTTATCTATGGCTTGCCATTATGTTTTGGAAAACATATACTCACCTCACACTGTATTTTCCAACTTGCAATCATAGAATGTATGTATATGGTTGTTGGAAAACATTGTGTGTTTACTATCAAAGCACAACAGTAGATTTGGATTCTCATGGCATTCCAACACCATGGTGATTGGAATGACATGACAAGCCATAGACAAGGCAACGAACTTTTTCTATCTATGATTGCTTATCTATGGCATGCCATTGTGTTTTGGCAGACATATACTCACCTCACACTATGTTTTCCAACTTGCAATCGCACTATCCATTAATATGGTTTTTGGAAAACATTGTGTGTTTACTATCAAAGCATAATAGTAAATCTGGATTGTCGTGGCGTTTGAACACAATGTGGGTTGGAATGCCATGACAAGCCATAGATAAGGCAATGAATTGTTTCTATGTATGATTGATTATATATGGGTTGCCATTGTATTTTAGCAGACATATACTCACCTCACAATGCGTTTTCCAACTTACAATCGTATTATGCATTTATATGCTTGTTGGAAAACATTGGGTGTTTACTATCAAAGCATAATAGTAAATATGGATTGTCATGGCATTGCAACACCATGGTGATTGGAATGTCATGACAAGCCATAGACAAGGCAATGAACTATTTTTATGTATGATTGCTTATCTATGGGTTGCCACTATATTTTGGCAGACATATAATCACCTCACATTATGTTTTCCAACTTACAATCATATTGTGCATGTATATGTTTGTTGGAAAATATTGGGTGTTTACTATCAAAGCATAATAGTAAATATGGATTGCCATGGCATTGCAACACCGAGGAGCATCGAATGCTGCGACAAGCCATAGATTCAGCAATGAATCATTTATTAAAGCAGTTTTATACGTCATGGCATTCCAAGCACCATGGTGTTGGTTCGCAATGACAATCCATATTTAAATTATGTTTTGATAGATTTTTGTAAGCATGAGCTTGTTCAAAAGAACTCCGCTTTTAGGCTTTTAGCCATAGCAAAGAAGGCGTTGAATTGTTTGATAGAATGCTTGTTGAAAATGAGTGTTTTCTTTAGCTTAATACTGTGAACTTTTATACGTTTATCTAAGTGTTTTTTCTTTGTTACATATATTCTTTGTGGGTGATTATCTGATTAATCCATTTTATCATAGAATGTAGACAAAAGTTGATAGGAAGAACTAGACAGATATTAGAAAGATTACATAAGATGTACCGTGGAGAAACCCTTCCGGGAAAAAACTCCACCAAGAATTATTCTATTATTCAATCTCTGAATTACAATAGCTCCAATTCTTGCTTGATAATGCTTCTTTCCGCTTCACCACCTTCTTCACAACCTCGCAATAAAAACTCATAACTCTAATATTCAACTTGCTTGAGATATAGGCTTTTAATCAACTTTGTAAACTCAACATGAGTTACAATTACAATGCACAAGACCTATCCCTAAAAGGTACTTTATATCTCATGCAATAGGGTTTTATTCTAAGGAAGAACAATGCTAAACATGCTTCTATCCATTTGGGCATCCCAAACTAAAGCTACAAATCATCCTTCACTTCAGTGATAATTACAAAGCTCTTCCTCAAAGATGGCACCCAAAAGAGGGTCCCACTTAACAGAGCCTTTAGAAATATCTTATCATGCATTGGAGTTAATTCCAAGAAATCATCTTGGGTGCCCAAGTTATTCCAAGTGATTTCTTTGTTAATCAAATATTTACTAAAACACCATTCATGCAAGAATGGTCATCCACTCGTTAACTGGAGGTAGTCCTCAAGTATCTCATTATGTTCCGCTATTATCCATGCATCTCCAAGTTAACTCCAAGTTAACTAACATACAACTGAAACTAATTGAAGACAACTGAACCATAACTAAATTGAACTGAACTGAACTCCATGCATGCAAACATCAAACCCTAACTCCTAGGATCTTTACATGCATTCAGAAGTGTTCTCTTACTCTGAATAGTTAACTGAACACAAGGTGAGTTTCACCTTACCATGTGTGCACCCACATGTTCCTATTATTTATGAATAACTACAAATGTCAATTTCATGATTTATTTCATCCAAATAATTAATCTCATCCTAATCTTAATGTTGTTGAACACATTCCAATAACTTAGGAGATACATGAAATAATTAATGTTTAGGATTTTCAAATAAATGGCATCCTATTTCCAACAATGCTTTGGTAGACATGTATGAAAAATGTGGCAGCATAGTGAACTGTTTGATAAGATGCCTCAAAGAAATGTGGTCTCATGGTGATGGAGTGCCATAACAATCCATATCGCAGTAGTTGTAATATGGATTGTTATGGCATTCCATCACCATGAGACCACATTTCTTTGAGGCATCTTATCAAACAATTCACTATGTTGCCACATTTTTCATACATGTCTACCAAAGCATTCTATCAAACAGTTCATTGCCTTACTGCTATGGCTAAAAGCCTAAAACAGGTTCTTTTGAACAAGCTACACATGCTTGCAAAAAACCTATCAAAGCATAATAGTAAGCAACATCATAGACAAGGCAGTGAACTGTTTGATAAAATGCCTAAAAGAAATATGGTCATGTGGTGATGGAATGCCATGACAATCCATATTGCTACCTTGCTGCTATATGGATTGTCATGGCATTCCATCACCATGAGACCACATTTCTTTGAAGTGTTTTATGAAATAGTTCACTACCTTGTCTATGTTACCACATTTTTCATACATATCTACCAAAGCATTTAATCAAACAGTTGAGTGTCTTACTACTATGGCTAAAATCCTAAAATAGGTGCTTTTGAACAAGCTACGCATCCTTACAAAAAATCTATCAAAGCATAATAGTAAAATATTGAACATAGTAAACCTATTAATGACAGTCCAAAAATCCAATCACATGAACTCAATCAGGTACCCCTTAAAAGGTAGTTTAATTACACTCAAGCATAGAGTAGTCATCATGATAATGGGTAGTTGCTAAAGCTTTGAAGGTTAAAAGTGAATAAGGAGAAGCCTATTGAACAATAAAAAAATTGGGTCTTCTAAATGGAGATCACAAATTCTCTATCTTCCATTGAAATATGAGCAATATGGGGTGCATATCTAAATCCTAACCATACATATAGTCAAAAACCAATTTTTTTGAGAGGTAAGAATGATGTGTATCGGTCACCAAAGCCACTTTTTCAAATCTTATTCTTCACAAATCTTCAACCTAAAACCTGCAAATCACGCATCATAGAGAAGAAAATGTAGATTGTTAGGGGATAGGGGTTTGCCCTGGTCAAACCCCGTTTTAGTAATCAAACTTGATGATGAATTGAAACATATAATTGAAGGAATGACAAGTGAACATAACAATGTCCCAACTTACCATGCCAATATTGAAACCTTGGAATGAAATCAGCATGTAGAAATCTTTAGGGATGTGATTCTTGATCATGAACTTGATTTGAGATAATATCTTGAAATACTTGAAGTGATCTTGAATGCTACATCAACATGATCTCTTTATCAACATGCATGCCTTCAACATGATAATGGATCCTTGATTGTTGCAATAAGACTTTGATAATCTTCCCTTGAATGCCTTGATAATGCTCTTGAAGATGCTCTCTTGATCTAGAGTGCTTAGTGTGTAAGATCACCTTCTTAGTGCGTGATCATCTTCTTGTTGTGTGTTTTCAAATGAGGATGAAAGGTCTCCTTTTATAGAGGAGAGTTAAGTGAGTGGGTAGCATAAGGATCACGATCAAGGGCAAGATTAAATTGGAAAATAATTTAATCAAGGGTGGAGGTTAATTGAGAGAAGAAAGACATGGATCAAGGAGCTAAAATTAAATAAAAGATATTTAATTTTAGTGGCCAACATAGGAGAAATAAATAAAATATTGATTTTATTTTTTAAAAAGAAAGGTGAGAACAAATAATTAAATAATTAAAACTAATTATTTAATTATAGAGGAGAGTTGGAGTGTTAAACATTAAATAATTAAAAAATAATTATTTAATAGAGAGGGAAAGGATAATTAAATAATTAAAATAATTATTTAATCGGGGAGATGAAGGAAGGAAAAATAATTAAATAAATATAACATTTATTTAATTATAGAGAGAAAAGGGTAATGAATAATTAAATAATTGAAATAATTATTTAATTATAGAAGAAGAGGGAAAATCTAACTTTTGAATTAAAATAATATTTAATTCAAAAGTGGGGAATGACAAAAATATTAAACAAATAAAAGTAATTATTTCTAATATTGAGGGAAAGTTGGAAATAATTAAATAAATAAGATTTTTTTTGATACATAAGATCATTTTCCACTATTAATTAAAAACATAGGATAAAAGTTTCAACTAAAGACATACTTAGGAATTACAACCAAAAAATTCCCAAATTTCAAAACAAAGATGTCGGCTCAAACCTAGAATGAACATTAAAATGCAATTGAAGACCAAAGCCCATCCACCCAGCGTAGGAATCCAACACCGCAGTATAGAGGCAAAACAAGATACTTAAAACCTCACATTACCAAATATTACAAAATTTGAGACTACCCATTACCCGCACATTACAGAAACCCGTTGAGCTTGGAAAAGTCTTCGAAATCTTGAATCCAAGCGATATCCTCCACGGCCATGAGACCAAAAAGCTTCTTCATGTACTCCACGGCCACCACAACCACCATACAATGTTTCATTAGCTTCGGACCCCTCAAATCCAAAAGAAAGGGGTAAATTTTAACTGCCTCATCCGAATTATTCACCAACTCCCATTCACCCGAGTGCGAAATTCCTCTACCTTCAACCACCAGCTTCAACACCTCCTCCACACCAACGAGCAAGCCACCATGGAACACCACCTCTAGCAGCACCCGAGCCTCCTTCGACACACGAATGTCCGATAGGGATGCCAAGAAACGAGAAGTGATATTCGAATTGTCTCTTGCATACTCGCTCCAACGCAAATGCCCCAAACCCAACACCGTTTTTTTTGCCACAACAAGCAAGGGGTCTATATTGTTCATATTCCTCTTTAGATGCTGCTCCATAACCTCCCTAAAGGATGTTTGGTGAGATGAGGCTTCCAATGAAATTGGTGTGCCCGCCCCGAAGCTAGCCAGGCCATCCATTGAAACCTCGATAATGAAGTGAGATTTCCCCACCATCTCAGCCACCAACAAAATGCCCAAAGAAACCAAACTTGCACACTGAACCAGCCAAATGAACCAAGCCAAATATTCATAAGATGCTTCCACACTAGTCACACACGCAAATAAAGGTGAAAGCCAACCTAACACTCATTAAACGAAACTGCACCTAGGCAATAAATGCCAAACTCTTCATACAAGAAAGTTGTCCTTCCCACGAAAGCCACGCCCCAAAATGAATGAAATGGGTCACATCACACTCTGCAAAGTACTGTATGCTGCCACCATAACCATTCACTTGCATCATTTAAGCTCAAAGATTTAACTTAAAACACATGACCTCCCTTCTGCAATGAGTGGGCCACCACTTCCCCCAACGGAGAAAGAATACTGCTTGCCACCTCACCAACAAATGCCAACCCCTATAAACCTAGCTTCAGACACCACATACAGGAACCCACCTGCCCTCCTCACTAACATGGAGGGTCACTTCACCTCGCCACCCACAAATAAATAAGATTTATTTATTTATAGAAGAAGAGGGTAATAAATAATTAAATAATTGAAATAATTATTTAATTATAGAAGAAGAGGGAAAAGTTAACTTTAGAATTAAAATAATATTTAATTCAAAAGTGGGGGAAAAGGACAAAATATTAAATAACTAAAAATAATTATTTGATATTGGAGGGAAAGTGGGAAATAATTAAATAATAAAGAAAAGGGTGATGAATAATTAAATAATTGAAATAATTATTTAATTATAGAAGAAGAGGGAAAATCTAACTTTTGAATTAAAATAATGTTTAATTCAAAAGTGGGGGGAAGGACCAAATATTAAAAATAATTATTTAATATTGGAGGGAAAGTGGGAAATAATTAAATAAATAAGATTTACAATTATAAAAGAAAAGGGTAATGAATAATTAAATAATTGAAATAATTATTTAATTATAGAAGAAGAGGGAAAAGCTAACTTTTGAATTAAAATAATATTTAATTCAAAAGCAAAGAAAAATGACCATTTAAGGCATAAAGAAGCATAAATTTAAATAAGGTGGGCCCAAACAAGTGTGAAAATGTAAAGGGATACATTTTTCTACACTACATTTAGCCCCCACTTTAGTGAGAGGATGAACTTGCTTCAAACTCGCACTAAAGTAGACATTCAAGACTCTTATGTATGCAATAATAACAAAGATTCATAATACAACATCAAAGACATGGCTCAACAATGATCTCAGTTGTTTGTCCTAGGTTGGATCAAGCCTTAACCATCATTAAATCATGCTCACTCTGGGGCCACAAACCTTTAGGTTGTCCATGGGACGAGTATCCCAACAAAAACAAAAATAAACACAAAATGCACTCACTCTGGGGCCACAGACATTTAGGTTGTCCATGGGGTGAGTATCCAAAAGATGGCGAATCAAGCTTTCACAGGTTGTCCAACGTGTTGTGGACCAAGTCTAGGCTGTTTGTCCAAGAATACTTGCAAGTGACTTACGCCATACACTATGCAAACAAAATGCATGCTCACAAGGGCTAGTGGAGCTAGTTTTCCACTAGGTGAGCCCCCATAAAACCACACCAAAGCCATGCATCCAATGACTTTGATAAGGTACAAAATGCAACGCAATAGGAAAAAGGAATTTTCAAAGGGGTTTCACTTAGTTCATGTAAGGTCTTAATCTTAGGGGACATCATTCCTAATGTCTCCAAGAGAGGGCCAATCAAAGGATAAGAGATTCACAATTTAGGGAATGCACTTTGGTCAACATTGCCACTAAGAGGAATGTGATATGCTAAGAAAGATCGAGCTCTTGAAGGACATCACTCCAATGTCACCACAAAGAGAAAAACATATCGCATAAAGTAAGAAAACCACATCAAGGAACATGGAAAAATGCAAATGAAATCATGCCAAAATAATGCCAATGTATGCCCCCACTTTAAAGAAATTGTTAAACACCATGTTGTGAGTAATTACTTTAAACTAGAAGAAGACATGAGAGTTTATTTAGAAAGCCCTATTCCAAGTCACATGTTTCCAATAAGCTACGTCATGAATAAGTATGCCACACACGAGTCAACTTAAGGCATGTCGTCCACATCCCAAGCTTTCTCTTATATATACATGAAAGGTGGTCAACTAGCCAAAAGAGACAACGACAAGTGACATACGAGAACAAGGCTACTTAACCCGTTGTCCCCACTTAGTGCAGGACAAGGGTGAGTTGAGAAGGGATGATGATACGTTGCTCCTTGCAAAGAAGAAAATTATTTGCGATGATTGTAAAACATGCAATAGCGAGTATGGTATGATCCTACAACTATTACATGGCAAGGAGCAACAACTAAGGTT
>VDFB02241771.1:143779-164657 GCA_007258455.2 Sequoia sempervirens
AGGCACTTACTTCATTGGGCTTCTTTAATGAGAGAGAATTTGGGGGATGCCTTCTTGCAGGTTTGCGGGCCTGTAAGACGCTTTCATTTGCGGGATTTGTCCATCGTTGGTTCGAGGGCCTTCGGTGTACTTTGTGCAACTTCATAGTTCTGTGAAGCTATGGAGTCCTTTTGTTCGAAACTCCTCAGGGAGAGTGTGGAGTCCTTTGCCTGCCCTGTGCTTTCGAGTTCACCAGATTGTGGTCTGCTTCCTCGACGGTTTAGGTATACATTTCTAACTCTACTGACTCTTCGATCTACTTTACCGAACACTCATCAATATTTGTGCTCGCTAAAGTGGAGGAAAAATGTATAGGAGCAAATTTGCACTCCTTAAGAAAATTCCCCTTTCACATACCCTCACCTTAGAAAATCAAATTCGAAGGCGAAATTCCATGTCACCCACCTACCTTCTATCCACTTGACATTTGTCCTGTGCGTCGGTGAGAGAATATTTGTTAGGGACGAATGTGCGGCGCATGGACGTTTGCGCAGCTTGCTACCGTCCCTGACGGATTCCAGCGTCTGAAGTTGGCAAAGGCATTACACACTCGATTGGGGCCGAATTGTAACGTCCCTCTTCGACCAACTGACCCGAAAACGCCTTATTCCTTCTCATCCCACCTTCAAAAACATTCATTCTCACTTCATTTCACTCTAGCAATTCTTTGCACATTCTTCTTGCAACCACTTCACTTCTTCACTCTCAAGTAGCATTCCAGCATTCCATTGTGAGCTTTGCAGCAGTGTTGAAGTTCCATCAAGTCCACATTGCAAGTGTGAAGCTATCATAGAAGTTGTGGACTTGGAGTCTTGTGAGACCTCCCTTCATCATTGCTGTGGCTGTGGTGACTTTGCCAAGTCCATACCTTGCATTCTCCCTCCATTGGCTAGTGAGCTTTTGGGTGGTGGTAACGCTTCACTCCTCTCCTTTGTGATTTGATAGAGTAGCCTAGTATTGTTTTGTAGTGTTCATTGCTATCTTTTCTTTCCTTTATCGCATATTCTACTCCGTTGCTTTTTGGTTGTCCGTGGAGGTGGAAACACCAAAACGTGGGTCTGACTGAGGCAGACCCCTATACAGCCCCAACAATTTTCCCCTTCTTGTTTGTGTGTAGGTGAACGTGCGCATGAGCTAGTTGGTGAACTGGTGCTTTTGTGAGATTATCTTCATTACCTTAGCTTTTATTTACTTGCTTTATCATCTTTGTCTCTATTTCTCATACTTTATTATTCTGTTTACCTCGTTAAGATCAACTAGCTAGGTTGTCAGTAAGTTTTTAGGTAGTTTTTATTGTACTTCGTGTTTTCTGGCCGTACAGATGCTAGCATGCTAGAGAGATGCCAGCACGTTGCGTCGTTGTCCTAGAACCGCGCTGTTGTCCTTGGACAGAGAGTTGTCTAAGGTGCAGTATTGACTCCAAAAACCAGCTCGCCTAGCTTAAACCTGAAGTTCGGATCTGTAGAGTGACATAAGTGCTATATAGTGCTCTTCATTCTCGATCCTCACCCCAAGACATCCTTTAGAGTGAGGTAAGTTAGGGCAGCCCTCCGCTCTCGGCGCTTCGTGATCTAGGGCCTTGGCGTGGTTGGTCCCCCTCTCTTATACTTATGTTGCAGGGATTGATCATTGTTGTATTTGGTTATCATTTTGACTAGTTCATTTCATATTATTTTGTATCAGGCTCTCATTGTAACGTTGTTATGTAGTACCATTAAGCTCTTTACTTTCAGTTATTATGGATACTTACCCCACTACATAAGTGGTTGCTCTCATTGAAAAGTGGTTTGAGCCTTTGCTTATTGTACTTCACACTCCCACTAAATAAGTGGTTGAGTTTCTATATTTCTCTCTTGTTGCAAATTGAAAAGTGGAAGTGGTTGGGTTTTCCACCAAGTGCATTACTTTCCTTGTTACCTGCTGAAAAGTGGAAGTGGCTGGCTTGCCACCAAGAGCATTTCTTGTTTACTTTTTGCTCTTGATTATTACTACTCACCCCACTGAAGAAGCGGTAGCTTAGCTAAGTTCTTAATTGTAAGCCAACCATCGTATGCTCTCACCTTGCCCACACTAGAATCTGGGTGATCAGAAAGTGGAAGGTGTTTTTTCAGTTAGCATTATTACTTTTAGTATTCGCAAGGATCCCTTTACACTGTATTCTCTCACCTTGCCCACTATGGGATTTGGTGATCAGAAAGTGAAGGGTTGTAATTCAATTGCTTATCTTTGCTTCCTCTAACTCTAATGGGGGAAAAACTTGAAAAAAATGACCATTGGGCATCCAATTTGGATGAAATAAAAGTCAAACCTTATTTTCTCAATTGCTTTGGATGCAATGATGGGCTTTCATTTGACCCAAAAATCTAATCTCTTCATTGAAGCTTCAATTTGAAACCCTTGTTCCTCAAAGGACATGGACCAACTATAGATACCAAACTTGCTCTAATGCGATGTAAGAGTTGGTACAAAATGCTTTGATACCATGTAGGATTGAATGTGAATTTGAACAAAATCCAAGATCTAGGTGATGACTGAAGATTATAGAAGCTAGATACAAACATGCAGACGGTGTAGATTGCAAATATTAGATAAAATCCAATATTGAAAATATGTAGTATTAAAATGAAATTGATTGATTGATTTATTGAAATGAAGGAAATTACATATGATATATAGAATTTGGGAGAACAAGTTGAGAAGCAAGTTTCCCAAAGGAGTTGAGGTAGCCATAAGTTGACTCAATGTGAAGAGCAGTGAAGTCAAGTGAACTCAGTTTGATGTGAAGTGCTCATTATTTCTAAATCTACCTAAGTAAATTAAACTAATTACCTAACTTAATATAAAAGGTGCGATTAAGCAATTATACCAACAAGGGAACATCACGGCATGGAAGTGGTACTACCTTTAGCAACTTCAGATTTGGTTTCTATGATTACCAAAATATGTGATGGGAGCCATTGCTTCTAAAAAATAGGTGAATGATTGCATCACAAGTCCATTCACCATAATTGGTGGCACCAAAGCTTTGGCTACCGCTACTTCCAATTTAGTCTTTCCATGATTTGTGCTACCCTAGTTAGACGGTCTTCGAAACACCACATAGATGATGTCAACTTTGTCATTGTCAAAGTAATCCCTACATTAGGTTGGCCCTATTGTTGTTGGCTCTATAGTGCGACCAAGTGCCATAGACAACAACATGCTTCATGAACAACATTGCACCAAATTGTTTAGTAAATGATGCTTTTTGTAATTGTACAGATGCTTGTATTGGACCTCTATATAGGGTCAAGCAGTTCTTTCCAATGAGACAAATCAACCAGGATTTTTGTTTGTAGATTCTAATCATGCGAATTCTCATTCTCAGTCTTTTGGTTCATTATGCCTATACATACTATCTATATTCATGGTGAAAGAAGGGGATCATTTGGCATTTCTTCATCTTCATGAATGTGTAATGGTTTTCACTTTAAAAACATTTAAGAAATTTATAAAATGTCCATAATTACATTAAAAATGAACTTCAGAAATCAATTCTTCATTTATGTTGCAAGGGGTTCACACTTTGATTTCGAGGAATCTACTTCTCACTTTCCTAGGTTAATGGTTGGTACACATCTTCAATTCAGCATGATACCACAACTTCAAAGACTTAGTATGGTATCATATGTGGATTACATCATTTAAGTAAATAATAGTAGAGATATCGATAAAATGAGGTACATACATGTTGGAAGCTTTTTGATGTAGGACTGTTATATTTTCCCATGGGCCATGGTTTAATGTTAGGGATACAACTATTTGATAGTTATACTTATTCAACTTTCACTTAACTAGTAACATTCTTTACAAATAAATTCCCATAAACAACTATTGTAAAGTTACTATAGACAAAAAGACTCAGTGGACATTATACTTTTAATAGGCTTGAGCTAGAAGAACTAACAACATCTTCACTTATCATGAGGTGGCCAAAGTAGAATAATTTGAAATCCATGAGGGAATATGCAGCACTAAGGGGGCCTGGCCTACAATCCAAAGTGGCAAGTCATTCCTTTTTGAACGCCCTTTTAACACACAAGGTTGATGAAACTCCGGAGATAGAGAAAACACTATTGATACTTGTTGGCTCCTATGGAATTGGCCATTAGCCAAGGTGACTAGTAGCTCCTCAACATGGAAAAAAAGTAGACTCATGATACCTAAAATAAGAATGAAGGGGTTGGGGTGCTTTTGGGGTTGGATGTGAAGATGAATGTTCTCTCATTGACCTTTCTTTATTTTTGTGTGAATTGGCAAACCCAAAGTGCACTTGATTCCTCCAGTGACCATGATGGGCCTAAAGGAGGATGTTATCAACCTGGTGGCTTTATGGATCCCTCACAAGGATCTACACCTGAAAGTTACAATATCTCAAAGAAAACGTGTTGGGCTCCTCTAATTGGTATAGGGGGAGAAAGTCGATAGGGAGTGGCCATTGTCTTTGAAGAGACAATCATACCTTCCTTGTATCTCATAGTAGACATGACCCTTGAAAATAAAGTTCTTAGTTTTTGCTTCTTGGAGAGAACAAAGACACGATATCTTGTCATTAGATGGATTTATTACAAAAACAACACACAGAAAGTTAACCAAGATTGCATAAAAATCTATTAAGAAATAAGGAACAAAAGCATCCTTATATAGGATTACAAATATATTATCCACAGAGGATAAGGATGACAAATATCTTATCCACAAACGAATAGGATGACAACTCATAGGATAAGATTGACAATTCATAGGATAAGATTGACAACTCATAAAGCAAAAAGGTAAATCTTATCCATAGAGGATAGGGATGACAAATATCTTATCCACAAAGGATAAGGATGACAACTCATAGGAAAAATATCTAAAGTCAACATGACTTTATTAAAGAAGATTCCTACAGTCTATCCTAAAAGCTAATTGACCATTACAATATAAAACATTACTTTAATACCCTCCCTTAATGGTCATTCTACTAACTATGCCAAGCTTATCTCGAAATTTTATGAACTTGTTAGGACTCAAGGACTTGGTAAGAATGTCTTTAATTTGGTCCTCAATTGGACAATACTACAACATCACTGATCCATCTTCTACAAGTTTCGTAATCCAATGACAATGAAGCTCCACATGTTTGGTACATTCGTGGAAGACTGGATTCTTGGCAAGCTTTAGCACCCCTTGATTGTCACAAAACAAGGGTGAAGGCCTTGCTTGAGACATTTGCATGTCTGAAAGCATCCTTCAAAGCCATACCGCCTCACATGCTACTTTTGACGGTTTCTTGATACTCTGCTTCTGTTGAGGAAAGAGCTATTGCTTGCTGTTTCTTATTGATCCATGTGATTGCACCTGTACCAAGACTGAAAACATATCCAAAAGTGGATTTCTTGTAGTCAACAAAATCTGCTCAATTTGAATCTGTGTATCCAACTAGCTTAGGTTCTTTGCTTTTGTTATACAAAATACCAAAGTCAAGTGTTCCTTTCATATATCTTAGTACGTGCTTCATTGCAACCCAATGTTTTGCCTTTGGGATTGTCATAAAACGGGAAATAGAACTCACAACATACTCAAATAAGGTCTAGTGGCTGTAAGATAGATAAGGCTGCCAACTAGTTGTTTGAATGCTGACTCATTGATAACTTTTGAGTCGGTTTTGGTTAAAAGCTTCAGCCCTTTCTCCATAGGTGTAGATGAGATTTTGCAATCCATCATTTTGAACTTGTCTAGCAAACTCCGGGCATATTTAGACCGAGAAATAAAAAAACCACCATCTGTCTGCCAAACATGGCAATAGTGTAGGTGGCCTAAGTCTGTCATGTCAAAAGACTTACACAAATTACATTTGATTTCTTCAATCAAATGTGCCTCACTACTTGTATTGATGATATCATCCACATAAATGACCAGAAGGATGATTTCATTGCTTATGCTTTTGACGTATAAATTTGGATGTGAAGGACTTTGTTGGAATCCTTGTTGATCCAAATACCTATCAATCTTTATGTACCATGCCCTAGGTGCTTGCTTCAAGCCATAAAGAGCCTTCTTCAGTCTGCATACTTGATGCTCCTTTCCTATAACCTAAAAACCCCGAGGCTAAGTCATGTACACTTCTTCCTCTAAGTCACCATTGAGGAAGTCACTATTCATGTCCATTTGATGGACTTTCTAGCCAAACTGGGCTGCAATGGCTAGAACTAACCGAATGGTGCTCATCTTTGTTGTAGGAGCAAAGCTTTCCTCATAATCAGTACCTTCTCTCTGTGAGAACTCTTTAGCTACCAATCGTTCTTTGTATTTGTCAAGCGTACCATCAACTTTGTCCTTGAGTTTGTACACCCATTTGCAGCCAATGGGTTTCTTCCCTAGTGGAAGATTTTAAAGAACCCAAGTCTTATTTTTCATAAGACTTTATGTTCGGTTTCCATGGCCTTTTCCCATTCAAGTTTATCTTTTGCCTCATTAACTCCTTGAATATTTGCCATAAGAGCAATGATAATTGTGTTTTGCTTGCTCTTGCCTCTAATGATTGACCCTTGACCATTTCATCATCTTGAACATCACCAATGAGTTTTTCCCACCACTTAGGTCTCTTTGTAGAAACCCCTTCATCCAAATCAGCATGGTCATCATGACTTGGACTTCCTATTTTTGCGCCATCTGGATGATGATCTAGGATATCATCAATAAAAATTGGGTCTATTTCCTCGTGCTCTGTATCCCCCCTTCAGGTGGAGCTGCTTGAAGTTGAATACCCGAGTCCTTAGCAAGAATAGGCTGGTTATCAATAATTTGGATCTCAAAAGATGTTGGAAAAGGCCTTGCTTCCTCATCAATCACAACATTTCTACTGAAATTCAAGCGGTTAGTGCCAACATCAATCAACTTGTAGGCCTTATGATTGTCATTGTACCCCGTAAGCATCAATTTCTTACTTTTAAGATCTAGTTTGGTTTGCTTTTCATGTGGAATCTAGACATATGCAATAAAACCAAAAACCTTAAGATGACTAACTGTCGGTTTCCTCCCAAACCATGCTTCCTCTGGGGGTTTGATGTTTCATTACGTGTGTGGGAGACCTATTGATCAAATAAACTGTAGTATATATTGCCTCAGCGCAAAATTTCTTGGGAACATTCTTGTTCTCCATCATACATCGAGTCATCTCTATGATAGTACAGTTTTGTCTCTCAACTACTCCATTTTGTTGTGGAGTGTAAGGTGTGGTAAATTGTCTTTTGATGCGTGTTCAACACAAAAGTTGTGGAATTTCTTAGAACAAAATTCACCTCCATTATTAGATCTAAGAGTGGTTATGGTATAGCTAGACTCTTTTTCTACTAAGGCCTTGAACTTTTGAAACTCATTAAACACCTCGTATTTTAATTCGAGAAAATATACCCACATTTTTCTACTAAAATCATCCACAAACAAAAGAAAATATCTGCACCTAGTGACTGATGCTGTATTTATTGGTCCACAAAGATTTGCATGAACCAGTTGTAGGACTCTCTTGGCTCTCCTAGCTTGTCCATCATCAAAGGGTGTTCTATGCTACTTCCTAGCTTTGTAAGCCCCACACACACCCTGTATCTGTTGCTAAATGTTAGGAATGCCATCTGCCAAGTTCTCTCGGGCCAATCGAGAGAGGTAGGACAAATTGAGGTGTCCATACCGTTGATGCCAAAGAGTAGTAATGGCCGATGCACTCTTGGTTGCCAATGCATGTTCCCTAACCTATCTATTTTCAACTAATCTATATAGTCCATGATCTTTTATACTAAAAGTAATAGTTTTCTTGGTATCCTTGTCAATGATACTGCATTTGTGTTTGCTGAAAATGACATCTAAATTAGGACTATGTCGCATAATCTAACTTACTGAAAGTAGATTGAACTCCATTCCAGGTACGTAGCACACATTGAGAAAAATAACTTTTTCCCTCTAGAGGTTAGCTGCACAATCCCTTTGCCTTCAACCTTGTACTTCTCACCACCACCAAAGATCACTGAATTAGAGCAAGTAGTGTGCTTTGTGTACCAGTCTTGCCTATTGGTGAAGTGATGTGATGCTCTTGAATCAATGTACCATGTACATGACTATGACTGATCTATTGGCCTTTGGGCCATGAAGGAATAGAAAGCCAATGCCTTCTCTTCTGAATGCTCTACGACATGAGCTTTCTGTTGATTCTGTTGAGGCCTTCCTTGGTTGGATTACTGTTCAACCAATCTCTTTCTGTAGTGCTTCTTCGTATGACCCTACCACAATAATGATGTAATGTCCCCATTTTTAGCACTATGCTTTCTAGTGACTATTAGCCTATTCCCGGATGCCTGTAGGCTAGTCAAGAGGCAGAATTAGGGTTTCCTATTTTCTAAGAGGCTTCTTTTGTGGATTTAGGGGTTTGCATGCAGGAGTTTTACAAAATGGTCTTTGGGTCTTTTCGGATTTTCAGTGAGCTTCAGGGTGGTATGACATGCATGTGCATCAGGTGACTTTTCTAGACTTGCTATTTTTAGTAAGTTACGATAGCTGCCCAGTTTGTGCTTAAAATGCATTTGAAGTCACTATTTTTAGCAGTATGCTATTTATAGTAAGTACTATTTTTGGGCAGTGCTATTTTTAGCAGCGGTTCAACTTTTCAGTGTAGTGGCTATTTCTGGTAGGGCAGTATGAGTAGTTTGATCTCCAACTTTCTTGGAGCTTGTTTTGGCAAGTACAGTGCTTAAGTTGGATGCCTCATTTGGTGAGTTTATTATATTTGAGTGAAAATATGACTAAGGCAAAAGTGGACACCTTGTTTGGGGAAATATTTGAATAATATAAAGTTATTTCACTTAAATATCTTGGACGCCTAACTTTGTGAGTAATTTGCAATTTTAATAAAGTTATATTCTCATGTGCTTTGGATGCCCAAGTCAGGGAGTCAAGGGTGAAATTCAAATGCAAATTAGAAGTGTAATGTGAATCTTCATTTGGGCGCCCTATTTGGAGGGAAAAGGATTTGAATTCAGGGTTGGAGAAGCTATAAGTGAGAGGCCCTGCTCTCTCATTTGATTATCCATTGCTAATATAATGAAGTGCTGCTAAATTTTCTTCAGACCCTTGCTTCGAGGAATGCATACCTCCTAGCTTCTTTCATTTTCGTACTTGCAAGATACCTAGCTGATATAGTGAGTGTTCTTCACTCAAAAGTGTAGATTGAGCTAATTGATGATGGAGTTATTTGATGTTTTCTGATTTTGGAGTGGTTTTATTAGTTTTTGGTGTTGTTGGTTTGATGCTAGCTGAAGCACGTTTTGACTCATATCTCTTGGCGTGATTTTTCATTGGTTTTGGGTATTGGCTCTATGGATTCTCCTTGCTAGGGCACCCCTTTGCCCAAGTTTTCATGATTTTTGAGAGTAATTGAATTTCTAGACCTGGTTGACCCTTTCTAGAGATTGTACCTTTCATTTTGAAATGCATTGGGAAACGTGCTTAAAAAACGAAGCTGTTTTGGAAGTGTCTATCCATTGGTACTTGGTCTCCCAGCCTCTTGGAGTTGTTTGCATTCAGTTTGAAGTCAATTAGAGGCATTTTGACGAAGTTATGAGCGTTTTGGTGATTCTAGGGCTTGCTGGTATGATTTTCTGATCGCTGCAATTTTATATCAGACCTGATATTTTAGTCATTTTGCCATATTTCATATATTGGATATCATGTACTTGTTTGAAGATTATGCTCTAACATTTTGGTGATCATAGAATATCTATATCTCACTGTATTTGTAGATTATCCTTCATATTGTAACGCTGAATTAGTAGTACTGATCAACTCTTTATATTTATGCAATTTACATTTTGTATTCCTATTGAAAAAGTGGAAGAGATAGGCCTTGCCATCTATCTATTTCATTTTAGTACTGTTCTTTGCTTTCATACCTGCTGAAAAGTGGAAGGGGTCGGCTAGCCGCCCAAACATTTCATTTCAGTATTGTATTTCTATTGCCACTGAATAAGTGGTCGAGTGTTTCATTTCAATATTTTTCTTTCTGTACTGCCCTCTAAAAAGTGGAAGAGGTCGGCAAACCGCCTAGCATTTCATTTCCTAGTTGGTTGACTGAGCTATCAACACATTGTATTTTCAGCTTTCAGTATATTTCAGCTAACGATCCCCTTTCCACCATATGCTCTCACCTCGCCCACATTGGGAACTTGGTGATTAGAAAGTGAAGGGTTGATTTCAGTATTGTACTTTTTGTTTGAGATTTCATCTAATGATCCCCTTTCCACCGTATGCTCTCACCTTGCCCTCATTGGGATCTGGGTGATCAGAAAGTGAAGGGTTGCTTTAGTTGGTTTACCGTTTACCATTTCTCTAACGTTAATGGGTGAAATCTTGTGCTCAAAATTGAAAAAAATTATAAGGGGATATTTCAAATGATGTGATGTTTTTCAAATTCTTTGTTGCATCATCATTGCAACTTTGTCCTTTCTTGTGTGACCATTTGCTTATGCCTTTGTCATTGGTTACAAATGCTTGTTCCACACTCGTCGTTTTACTGCATCTACCAAATTGTTTCTTCCATCTGTCTTGCTGTAAGAGCTTATTGCATAGCTCTTCAAACTTCAGGTAAACATTCGTATCGGTGATATTGAGTATCTCAATGAAATGCTCATAAGCACGTGGTGAGCTTTTCATTATGATTACCGCCATGTCCTCTTCTTCCATCTTTCAACTAATGGCTGACAATTGATCCTTGGTGTCCTTGATATTAAGTAAATGCTCTTGCAAGGACATTTCTCATCCATTGTGATTAAAAAGGCATATTCTTCAAAAATAAGGCCCTACCTTTATCTAAAGTTTCATGAAGGTTGTGCAAATGCTTCCCAATGTCAGTTGATGTCATCCTTGTTTGGACTTCAGGAAGCATGGCATCAGTCACTAATAATTTGATCAACATGATTGATTCTCTATCATGTTCATCAAACTTGTCTTGGTCTTTACCCGCAACCGTTGATCGGTTGGTGGTTCCAAGGACGATCTTTTCGAGGCATCAGTACTTGAAGATTGTTAGCATGCACTGCTTCTAGGTGTTGTAATTTGTGCCAGCAAAACATTGTTTTCCTTCTAACATGATGTTGGGTAATGAAGCCATGCCTCTTGCAATTCAAAATCACAGAAAATAAAAAAGCTTGCTGCTGTTAAAAAAACCACTGAAATTTTTGGGGAAAAAATTGCAAAAGCTGAGCAACAAAGTAAAAACCCACTATTTTAAAAAAAAATTGGTAAAATATTTCACATAAAAATTTTGGAAAAATTCTGCAAATATTATTATGCAAAAAAATTTTAGAAAAAATCTGCAAAAATTGGGAAAAATCTGCAAAATTCTGAAAAAATCTGCAAAAATTCCATAAACTGCCACAATTTTTGTACAAAATTCGTTAAAAAAGTTGAAAAATTACAATTTTCCAAAAAACTCACCAAAAAACAGGTCTTAAAACATTGTACGATTTTTAATTGTTAAAAAACCCATGAATTGTGTAAAAAAATCCGCCAAAAAATTATAGAAAATAGACCCACAATTTTTTTTGAAATTTTTTTTGCTAGAAACCTTTGTATGAATCCGTCCAACTTCCTTTGGCACGTTCTTTTGTGTCACTTGCGAGCAATTTGTCATTGCTACAGTTCATAAAATTCACGTGCTCACCAATCTCGAGAATTGACAAAACCTAAGCTTTGGTACCATATTACAAAAACAACACAAAAAGTTAACCAAGACTCTGCATAAAAGTCTATTAAGAAATAAGGAGCAAAAACATCCTTATATAGGATTACAAATAGCTTATCCACAGAGGATAAGGATGATAGATATCTTATCCACAAAGGATAAGGATGACAACTCATAGGATAAGATTGACAACTCATAAAGCAAAAAGGTAAATCTTATCCATAGAGGATAAGGATGACAACTTAGGAAAAATATCTATAGTCTATCCTAAAATCTTTATTAAAGAAGACTCCTAAAGTCTATCCTAAAAGCTAATTGACCATTACAATATAAAACATTACTTTAATAGGAATGGGGCAGTCAGTCACAACGTGTAGCTTGTGAAAGAGATAATGGACCACCTTTGATTCACTTTCAATCGAATATAAAGAGAAGCAATAACTAATAAATATTAAATTAGGTGAAAAATATTGTTTTGTCTACAACAATTTATGATTTGAGTATTTCTACTGTGGTCAAAGATTCATCCACTGTTACCATGCGTGGTTGAATCCATACCCTAATGATGATATGGCACATGAGAGCAATAATGAGAGCTTAGGTGATGATCAAGCACATAGGCACTTCCAATGTTGGCCCAGCACATAGGCACTTCCAATGTTGGCCCTTCACTCAATAATTTAGGTTGATACTGATAAACCTTTACACTACCTATAGATTTATTTTTTGTTGTCATTTTTAAAGAGACATTCAAATTGCTTACAATAATAATGTGTGCAAATCTGTCCAAGAAATGTAGGTGTAATGGTATAGTGGCATATTTATGAAGAGACGGATTTGAGTTCAAATCTCTACATTGCAATAAGGAGATACAACTCAGCATATTTGGGTTTAATAATACATCTAGGATTAGGGCTTGTTCACATGTAGAACCTATTTTGACCTCATGATGTTCCAAGGCCTTTTTGCCCCTAGAAATTATTCTGGTTCCTATAATGTTTCCAATTATTGTTGACAAAAAAACATGTTGTAGATATGTTCTATATTGTGATTATACAATGCTTCGTTTGATATTTATTTTGATGCAACCATTTTTGCCATTTTGGGGCTTTCATTTGAGGGGTTTGTGCCCTTGCACATATGTTGCTAAATTGCAAAATTTTTCTTAGTTGCAAGGATCCTTATGTTTTTTAATAATTCATGTGCTTGTTGAATATGATTTTGAATTTTAAACCTCTAACATAGGATGAAACAATGGATTCTGATGCGTGATGAAAAATATCTTGAGAACCAAATAAATGTTCTCTCGTTCATTTGGATTAAAATTGGTTGTAGCTTTTAGTTGTGAATTAAAAAATTACCAAACAAGTTTTAAATATTGCCACTTGTTCCAAAATGTTGGAGATGTTTTTTCAATTTTATTTAGCTGATTCGAAAATAGAAGTCTCATACTTTTCATAAATTACTGCCAACTGCCAACCACAAATGTGCTATAATGTCAGCCAGCAATTACTCATACGTGGTCAAAAGGAGGAAACTATACTGTTTCCCATCAAGATTGCTATAAGTCTTTTGGGATTATCCTATTGGAATACTATCAATGATATATTCAATCCATAAACAATTGTTTGCTATGATATTTTACAATATTATCAAGATAGCATTCACTTTTTGTAAAAGTTGTTATCAACTATGCATAGTAAAGTGATTATTAATATTATCCTTTATACAAGATAAATTTTTAGAACAAATGTCGCAGATTATTTGCTCTTAAGTGGGGTTATTATTTTTTCACTTGGTGCTCAAGAATCTGCTTTTGTATTTATTGCCCACTTTATTAACAGGTATGTCTCACCAAGACCTGCAGGCAAACGATGCCTTGTGGTTTCTTCTCATGGTACAACAATAAGCAGGCTTCGCAATGGACGGGTTTTACATTACTTCCCATCAGCTTTGCCAAATGGTGCAAGAATAAAAAATATTGCTGGCCCCAGTCACATGTTTTGTATTCTTGATTGCATTTACCATGAGGTAAATTTGTATGTCAATGCTGGTATGTTTGGGAAAGTTAATTGCTCTCTAGGAAAGGCTTCTAGTTGTGATGTTTGTTGCATTTATGGCTGCTTATATTAAGCCTAAAGCTGTACTTTTTTTGTGGAATGCAGCCAAATCAAAGTTATTACATAATTGATATTATTTGTTGGCGAGGATACTCATTATATGACTGCAGTGCCGAGTTCCGATTCTTTTGGTTGAACTCAAAAATTGCAGAAACAGGGGCTTGTGAGCCTCCTTCCACATACCATCGGTATCAGTTCCATGTTGTTCCTATTTATGATTGTGATCGGGCAGGATTACAGGCTGCTTACAGTGGTCCACTGCCTTATGTCAGGGATGGACTTTTATTCAGTAATAGGTATTTGCCAGTGTGTAGTTTTTGCAAATAATTGGTATGGCAGATATAATGTCCCCAAACCAGGATCTTGAACAACATGCAATTTTTTGTTGATATGCAATTGAAAGTGAAGTATGAATTTTGGAAAATATAAACTTCTTTTGTACTGTCTGATTATTGGAAAAATTAAGCAAAATGCTGAAAGTAATTGCCAAGACTAGATGGATTTGTAGAACTTGCCTAAGACTTATGAAATCCTGTGTAGCATATGAAATACCAAAGTGTTGATGACTGTTCAAAATATTGGAATGAGTTATGAAAGAGCCTCTTACTAACCAAAAACACTAGATGCCTGTGCAGTTTAAAGCAATGCCAAAGACAACATTAATGAACAGATCAGCAGCTAATAAACAAAAATAGATTAATTACTAATGTGTAATTTCCAGCATCTAATGTAGGACAACATTCGATGATATAGGTAAATTTAAGAACAGCTGGCACAGCTATTATAATAATAGTGTGCTGATCCAGCTGCCAATAAACAAATAGCCAGTGCAGTTTAAAGCAATGTCAATGACAACATTAATGAGCAGATCAGCAGGTAATAAACAAAAATTTGGTTAATAACTAATGTGTAATTTCCAGCATCCAATGTTGGACAACATTCAATGATATAGGTAAATGTAAGAGCAGCATGCACAGCTATTATAATAATAGTGTGCTGATCCAGCTGCCGATAAACAAATAGCTCACAATAACAGCCAGGGGACAGATCTTACCACTTCCAAAATCTATAATATTTACGATTTTTGCAATTTAAATGGTGATTAGTATCAAACCACCCAAATATGACAGTTCACCGTATATTTAACAAATATAAAGTGAACCATATAGATCACCACATCAATACCCAGTCCCCAACAAATAAGAAAGCAATCTAATTTATTCTTTCCATCACCATTTTCATAAGCAGCCACAGCATACATATAATGCAGTCTAATTCCATATTTCAGATTGCCATACTCCTAATTTGCTGGCAATCGAAGTGTATAAATTATAATAATTGAAGATGTAGAAAGGATGGTGCCAAATACTGTAACATTCTGAATAAGGAATAAGGAGATGCATAAAAGAGGCCATGTTTACATACTTCGAGAGGACTTCCTCAGGATACCCCAAAGGCTCAGCAATCAAATAGTGACCTATCTAGATTTCGCTTCCCAATGTCTAGGGATCCTTCTGACTATGCTGCTAGGGGTCGTATGTTGGGTTGTAAGGCTATGCGCCCTGCAACACACAAACCTACAACGCACCTAGAATACGATATGGGATAAAAGAACAAATGTAAATGACACACAGGTCATTCACTTGTACTTGTAAATGATAAGGAGGAGAGGAGACAGCAATTTCATCTAACTATGTGAATGATTCAAGGCTCATAGACCTTTCAACAAACATAACTATAATCTGATATAACAGAGAATTAACATGAAAGAATGATTGTGGGTTTACACAGAAAATCAACAATGGAAGGAAATATATATATGAACACACAGATTCAGATAAATGCCTCCTTTATTCTTTCCTGCTAACAAAGAGCTCACAGGTTCCCTTTATCTCTGTACAAAATATTTAATTCAGAAAACCCCTTTCTCCTCTAGCAGCTTAAAAAAAGATCATATTTTGCAATACAAACTCTCTTTTATATCCTTTCCCCCACCATCTGTAACGGTTTTTGAAATTATAATTTAAAAAGAGATTTTTCAAATTTCTCCTTTTCGCTAATTGTAACTGCTTCTTTAAATTGCATTTTAATTTCAAGACTTTTCAAATTCTGGAAGTTTTCCAATTTTACATTCTTTGAAGAAGACTTTTAAAGTTCTGTCATGCCAACAGCTTCTGAAAGAGATCCATCCAACAATATCTGATGCCTTTGTTCCAGTCATGATACGTATTGAGCCACTCACCATCGGATTTATATTACTCTGAACCACAATTTTCAAATAATAGTGTAGTATCATATGTACAAAAAATGTTCCACCACACGTTCCCAGGTGATCACGGGATTGATCATTACCATAGTTTTTCAACAGAGCAGAATTTGTAGTTTCACTATTACATGATTTCCTGCTTTTTATAATCATTACCACAAGAATAGCTGTTTCAACAGCTCGAACATGCAAATTCAGGCTACTGATTACCCGCGGTTCTGTCTTGCCTTTGCAAAATTTCATGTCCCCCAGCTTGGCGAAGATCCTGAGGTTCAGCTTTACATTTGCTGGTAGCATTTGCTAAAAAGTTTCTAAAGTCTATTCAACAATTCCATTTTGTGCATGTTTGCTAGGGCAATTGGAATTAAAATGTTGGCCAGAGTCCCCATTTCGTTATGCCTTAAATGCTGTTCATAAATTTTTAGCAATCATCATTTTGGTGCAGATAGGGATGATGCTGGATGCTTTGAAGCAAGATCGGACAAAGCTTGAGAATATATTTAATGTAAACCATTTTGTCGAATGCTTAAGGTTTCAACACAAGTGTGCAACCAAAACATTCTATCCCCAATCCCTATCATCATTACATTCCATTTATTCACGCATTCCATGAGATTGTATCTCTTTGATGCCAAATTTGTATGCTTTGATGGACATGATCTGCTTTGTTCATGGCACTTCAAACATTATACTTGATATTTCTCATGCTTTATCTATCTATATGTTTACCAAAGCGCCATCAAATCTTGTACTTTAATGACTGCTAGTTTGGTTTTCATTACAGGGCGCAATTTGTAGAAGTTAAAGTTGGTGTTATTCTCATCCAATTCTTGGCAGTCATTGGTCTTTATACTAAGCCCCTCTTTCACATTTTTTATCATTCACTTGTATCGCCTAAACTTTCATATTTTGCATGATAAAACCTTTTACTATCACATCGATTTGCATATTATGGACTTTGCATAACATATGCATTGAAAGCTTTGAAGCCTGCGCAATCTACAATTGGAATATTAGGATGTAAATTGAAATATTTCGAGCTAATTTTTTGTTTTTTCAATTGTAAGTTTATAAACCAATGCACCTGCATGTTAGCAACTAAACTGCACCGAAGCCTTCTGAAGTAACTCTAAACTTAATGTACACTGTGATCCCGGCGCGCAGAGCAATGGTCGAGATCTAAATCAAAATGTTTATGCAAAGAACTCTTAACTAAGAACGCATTTACGGCTTTGCCATATTCGGTGATCTTCTATTAATCTGGCAATCGAAGGGGAACTCTATTAATTCGCGCATAAAGCAATCTAATCCAAAGATGGAGTTGAGGCGACCATATGGCGGAGTATTACAAAATTACAATGCTTGAAAGAAATAACTGATATGCTGAAAGTACTCAACACCCAGAATGTGCTTTCTAACCCAGAGTGGGAAAGTAGCTACCATAGGGCGGAGATGTAACTATTACAAAACAACTCCACAATGAAAAGTGAGCATTACAAATCAGAATTGAACAAGCTTGAGAATTATTGCCAGTACTACTGTCAGTTTACAAAATGAAGATCCTTCGCCTGTCAAGAGCATAGGAATTTGAAAGATTAGCATTACATCATATAAGAACTCTCCGTTGCTTGATTAGAGATGCCGGTTCAATAAATCTCTCAATGATCAAATAATAATTCTGTTTTTCCACAAATCTGCACTTTTAAATTAAAAACCAGCAACCTAGGAATTCACTCATATGCTCATATCTCTCTCATTTCTCACCCAAATGATCTCAAATCTAATGCAATAGACCCTCAAAATGATGGCGCCTTAGTAATAAGAAATGGCATCTAAAAATGGTTATTAATTAATGACACGGATCCCGAGGCACTCCAGAAAGTGCGCCCTACAAGGAATGACGGATTTGCTTTATAAAATCATACGCTTCATATTAAAATATGCAAATATTCATGAAGGGTCGCTTCCAACAGAGAAAACCAATGAGACAATACCCAGAACGACTCTTTGTGTATTTTATGACTTATGATTAAAAACATCAATCTGCTACAATGAATGTGCAACTCTAGAAAACCACTAATATGCATTAAACTGATTTACATATCCTCACAAAGACTAAAAATGCAGAAATCTCACAATAAAACATTCAAACTACACTATCTCACCACTAGTCGCTATCTTTCAAGCGAGAAGCAATGCCCAAGCTAGGAGGCCTTCATTCCTCGAAGCAATCCCAAAGCCAATCCGGCAACATAACATTCCTATAGATAAAAGATGCTGAAAAGAGAACCCAAAGCTTCCTTTTATAATTTGCTGTTGACCTTCTCGAAACCCTAACCTTCTTTTTTCAGAGTCAAAACCCTAATCCCAAGAGATGGCGTCCCACTTTCCCAAGCAATATTTTAATTATTACTTAATTTCTTCATTGAAATTGGCGTCCACTTTTTCTTGGAATAAATCTTTTAATAAAAACATAATTACTTCCTTTAATGAGGCGCCCACCCATAAAGAACCTCTTTTAAAAACAACTTAAAGTAAAGTTGCTAGGCCAAGGGGTCAATGTTAAAATATAACATTAAACATGACTTCTTTAAAATAATTCAACTTATCACCTCAAACTGCCTCCCGAGGCGAGAGTCTGAATACGCCAATTGAGTCAGCTGAAGAGGAAAGTCAACTGTGCCTGAGACCAACCAGTTTACTGCCATAAATAGAATTTACTAAAAATATTAAATTCCTGAAGATGCTCAGAATGCCAAGAACATACCACTGCGAAGCTCTCTGAAAACCCAGAAAAAATCCGCCATTGAATCAACCAACCCCAAGCAAGAACATCCTTCAAAAAAGGAAACCCTAATTTTACCTTCCGAGTAGCCTACGGGTCTCCGGAATAGGCCAACGGTCACTGGAAAGATCATGCTCAAGAAGGGGACATTACAATCCGCCCTTCCCAAAATTTCTTGTCCTCAAGCAATACCACCACAACTCCAGAAATTTTAAAACTAATCCATACGCAAACAAGTATGATCCCTGGTTCCCAAGTGCGTCTCAGGAAAGACCCACCATGCCAATGCTGCACCACTCTGATCACATCAATGAAAATATCATGCCAATGCTGCACTGACTCCCCTTGTAACTCCAAAGTGTTACCATCTATGATACTCAAACTAAAAGATCTTAAAGATCTTAAAGGACTGAGATTAATATCAAGTAACGTCTCATGTCCACGATGCCCAAAGTCAACAATATCAACCATACCATTGTCTACCACAATTCTAGGCAAGAAGAAGGATAGGCTACCCAACTCAAAATCAATCTCCTCAGCATACCTCCACATGGTAACAAACGAAACCATGACTGCAAATGTGACATCTTCAACTCTTCTTGCAAAGAGGAAAGCTTTCCTTTGCAAGAACTCAACAAACTCGAACTCATGATTCCACATGAATTCCCTATGCCTCCGCTGATTTATCATGGCACAACTAAGAAGTCTGAAGAAGTTTCTCACAATTCCAACCCCAACAGTCTCAGAATGTAGAATCAAGGCATTGAACAGGATCTCAGCAGTAGGAGTCTCGAAGTGCCAAGCCAAGTCGAGCGAGGGTCTGCTGCTCCAATTATTTGTACATGAATATGTACCAAGGAAACCATTAGAATGAGTATGGTCTCTTCCCAAATGCTGATTGTGCTCAGCCCACACCACCAATTCTCTCTTGTGAAACCATAAATTGTCCCTCGAAAGAGATTGGAAGGTTTGAAATTGAATGAACCGGCAACCCAACCAGACTGAAATGGTCAACTTGAAATCTGATTTTATGAAAATCAGCATCCAAGGAGATAGATAGCTGCTGCAAAACTGAAAATCAGCACTCAAAATATCATGTCTGCTCATATCTACCGCTGAGGATAGACCTATTGAAGATCTCACCACAGCCAAGTACCAATCCTTGTTCAACTTTTCTCTCCAAAACTCCCATTGATCATTAGGAGTGAACTTCAAATGACTGATGAAGAAGGTAACAACATCCAAAGGACAGTGAATTTGAGGCTCATCACTCCAACATACCTTCTTGACACATATCAAAAGTGAGCTGATACCAGGGCCCCACATCATAAGTAAAGAAGAGTCATTCCACAATTGGAGAATTACTTTTACTAGAACGCTTTGGGAAATACGTTCTATTTGAATCATCACACCCTGAAACTCCAAGAAGTACTCAACAAATCTGAATTTGTTGAGAAAGTCAAATTCAAAATTATGAGAGAAGAATTGCTAGAAGGATTCAATGGACCCTTCATCAAACTCCATTATGAAATTAGTTATTCTTAGAGAAGATGGTGTAAGCAGGAAGTCCGATAGGAATCTGACAAGCATCCATATCAGAAAATGAATGAACTCTTCATCGGAGTGCCAATCATCCCTTTGTTTCCCATCAAGATTAATGACCTCATTCCACCATGCTTCTTGATTTTCCACCTCCTGAATGGGGAGACTAGGAGCAGCAGTGAAGTCTTCATTATGTAGCTCATGCATCCTCGTTCCATTGTCAGAAGAAGTGCTAGAACTTCCCTCTTCAACAATGATGTCATAAGAAATTTCCTCAAGGCTTGAAATCCCATCATCTACCTCAAAGGAATGTTTCTCATAAGCTTCCTCATCACTTGGTTCAAAAAGAGGATTGTCATAAGTTGCTTCAGCAC